>JBBPBT010000217.1:3345479-3369622 GCA_037974875.1 Cicer bijugum
GCAACTTTTAGAGAATTTTAAAAAAAAAAAAATCAAAAATCTGAAATTGTCTAATTTTAATAATTTTAAATTTTTGACTAGTAGTAAGGGCAAAATAATCTCTTCGAATATTTTGATGGGTAGAAAGTAAAAGTAAAGGGGTGGCCGGTAGATTTATCTAAATATTTATCTTTAGATTTAATGTATGACTCACAACAATACTAGGTACATGATTTTTTAACTAGATTTTCTATTAACTTCAAATATCTTCTTTATTCCATCTCTTTTATTCGCTCTCTCCCCTTTGAATTAATTTTCTTTTTTTAATATTATTTAAACACAAATACAATATTATATAAAATATGAAGGAGACTACATATTATTTTTTTTATAAAATATTAAAGTTTTTGTATTTATATCTCATTTTATGTCGAATTTTGTATTTTAATAACACTCCTATAAAACGAAATCACAAATATTTTCTATATACTATTATCCAAATTAGGAACCAAAAGATATATGGGTTGTTTGAGATTAAAACAACTACCCCAAACCATTGTCTATGTCCTCTCTATGCATGGGAAGCATAAGTGATATAATATTGATAGATTTAGTTAGATATAATTTAATTATTAAATAGAATGTAGTTATGTAAGTTACTATTGGAATTTGAGTTTCAAAAACTCTTTAAAAATCACAATTTATGCCACCGAAGATATTACTGGGTTGAGTCACGGACTATATCGCTCTCTTTAAGATGTTTTGCGGCACTGCCCAAATTGTGCAAGGCAGACTATCAACCACAAAGTCCCCAGAATAAAACAGCCCAGATCACTGTATCGGAGTTATACTGCACTGTAGAAAACCGTTCTAGAATTACACCCTCAATATGACAATTAAAGCCACTCTCAATATGACGGTTAAAGTCATTCTCAATATGACGATTAAAGTCATTCGCAATATGGTACTACGACCACTCATAACTACAGCATAACGACCGCTATAAAAACAAAAGGACTACGACACAACGACCGCTCTAAAAAAAGGAAGGGACTACGGCATAACAGCCGCTCTAAAAATCGAAGGGACTGCGGCATAACAGCCGCTCTAAAAACCGAAGGGACTACAGTATAATTACCGCTCTAAACCGAAAGGGACTACGATATAATTACCGCTCTAAACCGAAAGGAACTATGGTATAATTACCGCTCTAAACCGAAAGGGACTACGACATAATAACCACTCTAAAAACCGAAAGGGAATACGATATAATAACCGCTCTAAAAACCGAAAGGGACAGAAAGAAAGGGGAGAAATGGCTCGAAATTTGGCAAGCAAAATATAAGAGGGAGAAAAGAGAAAGTTGGGAAAAACATCCAACTTTGGTGTACTTTTTACAATAGTTTGATGTTCATTATATAGTGATGGAAGTAAACTCACATTTCTTTTTTAAGCAATGTGGGACTTTAGTATGTATAGATTTGAAACTACTCAAAATACTAGAGTTTTCTAATGTGGGATTTCAAAATTATTTCTTTCAATGTGGGACTTAACAAGTTTCTTTCCACTTAAATTTACAATAAAAATTTCTTTTTAATGTGGGACTTCAACAATTTATTAAATTCACACTATAACATACTTTTTTCCAACAATCCCCCACTTGAATTTAAAAAAATGTTTCTAAAATAGCGTCAAATGCTTCTATAAGATTGTGCATAAACAAAGGTGTCTCTTGACTTGAACCTTTGCATAGTAAGTAAGATTCAAATTCAACAAGAGTGACTTGTAGTCTTGAACTCTATCTCTGACATCAAACCCACACACAACCTTTTCATAGGGTGTATTCTCAAAAGCCCGTGCATTAATGGCCCTACACGTGTATCCCAATATAGTGAACGCTCTAGGAATTCTGCCTCGAAATTCCATAGGAAGCGCCCCACTTCCACATTCACATAGGTGAGTCTATCTAAAGTACTCATGTAGCTAGGTACTCCCTCCACGTAGAGTATAGATCTCATTAAGAGTTTCTATTACCTCATCCTATCATCGCTTCAGGAATCATGCTTCTCTAATTTATAATAGCATGTTCATCTCATATCACTCAACGACTTGTTATTACCCATTGAACCTAATTCTTGGGATCTCTAGTCTTTTAGGTTGGGTTACCATCATGAATGACTCTATAGGCATTAGTCTCATCCTTTTGGATGTATTTATGACTTTCTCTGTAGCTAAATCCTTTCGTCAAAAGATTTGCTAAATTTTCATCAGTGCATACATGATCCACTATAACAACTTATTTAGTAAATAACTTTCTAACAATGTTGTGCTTACGACGAATTTGTCATCTCTTATCGTTGTAATAACGATTCTCAATCTTTGCAATAGCCGCGGTACTATCGCAGTGGATCAACACATCTGTCATAGATTTTTCCCATATAGGGATCTCTGCTAGCAAGCATCTCAACCAGCTTGCTTCTTCACTAGCAGTAGCAGTAGCTAGTACTATCATTTCAGACTCCATAATGGACTGAGCCAATATCGTTTGTTCTTCGATTTCCAAGATACAACACCACTCACTATATTAAAATATAGTCATTGATTGTTTTGGAGTCATCTAATAAGACGTTCCAATCAGCAACATTGTATCCTTCAAGAACTATAGGAAATCTTTGATTATGTAATCCGAGACTCATGATCCTTTTCAGGTATCTCATGACTCTTTTCATAGCGTGTCAATGCTCCATACTAGATCTACTAGACAATGTTGGGTCTAGTACAATCAGTGGCATACCTGAGGCTACCAATGATGCTCGCATATTCAGTTTGTCTAACACCTTCACCAGTGTTCTTGAAGACTTTCACACTTGGATCGTATGGTGTGCAAGCAGGTTTACAGTCAAAGTAATTATATTTCTTTAGGATATTTTCATCATAGTGAGATTGATCCAAAGAAATTCCCTTTTCTGACCTAGTAATCTTGATTCCCAAGATTACATTTGCTTCTCCGAGGTCTTTCATATCAAAGTTGTTACACAACAATGATTTCAAAATGTTATAGCATGAAAGTTTGAATCAAATATGAGTATGTCGTCTACATAGAGACATATGATAGTGCAAATGCCATTTTCAAATTTGTAGTAAATACATTTGTCACTTTCATTCACTTTAAACTCATTCAATTTAATCAAGTTATCAAACTTTTCATGCCATTTCTTAGGAACTTATTTAAGACCATATAGAGATTTATCTAACTTACAGACCTTGTCTTCTTGTCCATGAATTACAAAACCTCCAGGTTGTTCCATATAAATTTCTTCTTCTAGGTCACCATTTAAAAAAAATGTTGTTTTAACATCCATCTGGTGTATCACCAGGTTATGAATAGCCACAAGTGATATAAGCACCCTAATGGATGTTAGTCTAGTGACTGGTATAAAAGTGTCGAAGAAATCTATATTTTCTCTTTGTCTAAAATCCTTGGCTACAAGGCATTCCTTGTACTTATCAATACATCCATCGGGTTTTAGTTTCTTTTTCAAAATTCATTTACAACCTATTAGTTTGCAACCAGGAGACAAGTCTACTAAATGTCAGGTCTTGTTAGACTCTAGAGAATCCATTTCATCGTTTATAGCTTATTGTCATAGATCTGTATTCAATGATGACAAAACTTCTTTAATATTTGTAGGATTCTCTTCTAAATTATAGACCATATATTCTGGTCCATAATCTTTAGCAACTTTGACTCTCTTACTTCTTCGAGTTTCTGTTTCACCTTGTTTGCTGCTTTCAATGCTTCTTGTAACAAGAATGTAACTTGGTTCGCTGCCCCCACTATTTCTCCATTTTACAGGGAATTTAGTTTCATAGAAGTCAACATCATTTGACTTTAAGATCACTTTTGCATTTAGGTCATAAAACCTATACATTTTGTTCTTTACCGCTTACCCAAATGAATTCTTATTCATAGGTTCTACTGGCGAGTTTAATTCGCTTGAGATCGAGGATTCTGAGATAAGTCAGACCACCCCATGTTCGAAAATAAGACAAGTTCGATTGTCTTTTCTTCACTATCTCATAAGGAGATGTTTTGTTTTTAGATTTAAGAAATCTATTCAAAACATAACAGATAAGCAATATATTTTCTGTACACTAATAAGATGCAACAATATAATTAAGCATACTAGTAGCAACTAGTTCAATAAGAGTTATATTTCCTTTCTTTTCAACTTTACCATTCACATCAAGCAATTATGGTGCAGTTGTTCCACATATAATTCTAGACAATTTATAAAACTTATTTAAACAAACTAGAATCATACTTGAAACCTTTTAATCTTTCTACTAAATTGATTTTCAATTTTAGTTAAAGAGATTCTTAACATGTCAAACGTTTCATTTTTGTTTTTCATTTCATGTTAACTTTCCCATAATGTTCACATATATCAAAGTGTAATAAATCTAAAGACTCAGATTCTCTAACTACAAATTTATGTTGAACTCTTTATTATTTTAGTTTGACTACAAAAAATCATATTTTTCAAAATCATTTAACAATAACTTTGGAATTAAATCTAAGTTACTTAATTTTGAAATCAAATGGGTTCACATCACATAATATAACATGTCAAAAATTAAAATCACACAACATGTATGCAAAAAGATACATTTTATTGATTTCAACAATCAAACATAAAGAGACATATTAAATTTCAACACTTAATTTAAATATGTCACGAGTAACGTACCTTAATAGATGATCCCATAAGTTATCTTCTGAATTTTACAGAAGTGTGCCTCCACAGATCTGTTGTCAGCCATCTGATACTCTAGGTAGCAGCTCACTACATACTCATTCAGAGCATCTCAAATATCTCTACTAGTATTGCTGGAGTTGTAGTAGTTATACAGATCATCAGCAACTCCATTAAGAATATAATTCTTATCATTATTTTCCGATGAGTTAATTCTCCAGCTTTCTTATCCTTTTCTGTTTGCTTCAAAACTTAAACAGTTTATTGAAGAGGCAACATAATCAAATCCAGTAATATCTTTGGTTGACATGGCAGAACGAAACGTCTTAAAATTGTTGGAATTTGAGTTTCAAAAACTCTTTAAAAATCACAATTTATGCCACCGAAGATATTACTTGGTTGAGTCGCGAACTATGTCGCTCTCTTTAAGACGTTTCGCGGCACTGCCCAAATTGTGCAAGGCAGACTATCAACCACGAAGTCCCCAGAATAAAACAACTCATATCACTGTATCGGAGTTCTACTACACTATAGAAAACCGTTCTAGAATTACACCCTCAATATGACAATTAAAGCCACTCTCAATATGACGGTTAAAGTCACTCTCAATATGACGATTAAAGTCATTCGCAATATGGTACTACGACCACTCATAACTACGCCATAACGACCACTCTAAAAACAAAAGGACTACGGCACAACGACCGCTCTAAAAAAGGAAGGGACTACGACATAACATCCGCTCTAAAAACCGAAGGGACTGCGGCATAATAGAGACTACGGTATAATTACCGCTCTAAACCAAAAGGGACTACGACATAATAACCACTCTAAAAACCGAAAGGAAATACAGTATAATAACCGCTCTAAACCGAAAGGACTGCGATATAATAACCGCTCTAAACCGAAAGGACTGCGGTATAATAACCACTCTAAAAACCGAAAGAGACAGAAAGAAAGGGGAGAAGTGGCTCGAAATTTGGCAAGCAAAATATAAGAGGGAGAAAAGAGAAAGTTGGGAAAAGCATCCAACTTTGGTGTGCTTTTTACAATAGTTTGATGTTCATTATATAGTGATGGAAGTAAACTCACATTTCTTTTCTAAGCAATGTGGGACTTTAGTATGTATAGATTTAAAACTACTCAAAATACTAGAGTTTTCCAATGTGGGATTTCAAAATTATTTCTTTCCAATTTGGGACTTAACAAGTTTCTTTCCACTTAAATTTACAATAAAAATTTCTTTCCAATGTGGGACTTCAACAATTTATTAAATTCACACTATAACATACTTTTTTCCAACAATTACTTTAGGGACATTATATAAAAGTGTATCTTACATTGTATCATAATTCATCACACTATATCATTTCAAGTTTTATATTTTTCTTTAATTATTTTTCTCTTTCGGGAGTTCAATCATGATTCTCAACATGGTATTAGAGCCATGAAATCTTTCTTGAAGAGATTATCCTAATTATTACTCGAGAAAATGTCAATCTCCAATCACCATATTTCTTTCCATTTCTTTTTCATTCTTTTCTTGAAAAAATTTCAATAACGTCTTCTACATCTTGCAATTGCAATCATTGAAGATTAAATTTACAAAGTAATTTAAATAGTTTGTTATGTCACTTTCAAGACTGAAGATTTTTTGTGTTGACTAGTTAAATCTCATTTGAATACCATATGACATTTATGTTTTGCATTTGACCAACGATGAAGTTTTTATCATTTGGTGTATTATTGACTCAGTGCTCAAGCACACACAATAAGTTCTTTTCAAATGGCGCAAGATTCAAACTATTTATTTAAGGTTATCATGCAACTCAAAACTTTGATGGTATCCTTATTTGATATTTAGCCATTATTGGCTTTCTTATATGTTTCTACTTTATGGTAGTTAAATATTTTTCTTCTATCAATGGTAGTTAGATATTTTTCTTCTATCAATAGTAGTTAAATGTTTTTCTTAGTGTTTCCAATTTTAAAGTGATTAAATTTTATTAGTCAAATTTAACTTAGGACTCAAAATTGAGATTTTTGATTCAATTTTAAAGTGAATATCATAATGATACTCAAAAAATTTCAAATTAATCCACAATAAGCCGAAGACTTCAAATAAAATTATGAATCTAATTAGTATTTAACTTTTTTGATGCATCTCTAAATGGTCTCTCAAATACGCACTTAATGAATTTGGGTTAAAGGGACTCCTTCCTTTCCGTTAAAAACCAGAAAGTTAAGGAGAAAAAACCATGATTATTTTTTGTTTTTTAGAAAGAGGGGGTGCGAGTAGCAGTTCCCCATTCCATTTTCATCAAGTATTCAACTTCCATTAAAAAAATGAAAAACTGTTATCTGTCGTCGTCTCCACTAAGAATCAATTTTATTTAGTGAGTGGAATCATTTTGATGGCATTACATATTATTATTAATTTTTTTTCCCTCTCAAAACAACACTTTCCATTTTCTCCCAAAGTAACCAACCATGTCCAATTCCCCTTTCCTCTCCCTTTCTAACCACACCCCCATCAACTACCATCACACCCCACCACCTCCGACCACTTTTCAAAACTCCAACTTCCAAACAAAGTTTCAATCTTTAGCTTTAAGAGGCTATGGAGAAAGTAAATTTGCATCTGGGTCACGCTCCAATGCTTCTAGGAGCGCAAAAGCTCGTAGAAGAAAACGGGTGTTGGTGAAAGGGGTGGTGGGAGGTGGGAAGAGAGTGAATTTTGGTGATGGGTTTGATGCAATTGTTATTGGGTCTGGGATTGGAGGGTTGGTTGCTGGGACACAGTTGGCAGTGAAAGGTGCTAGAGTTTTGGTTTTGGAGAAGTATGTTATTCCTGGTGGAAGTTCTGGGTTTTATCATAGGGATGGTTATACTTTTGATGTAGGGTCTTCTGTCATGTTTGGTTTCAGTGATAAGGTCAGTTATTCTGTTTTTCAAAAACATAATTCTGTATTTTCATATGCTGATTTAATAAGTTTACTTTGAGAGCTTTTAAAAATAAGATGAAAACAAACATATCATAAACTCTGTTTCCATGCTCTCCGAAATAGTATCACAAGTGTTTATGCTATAGTGCTATATCATCTATTTGACAACACTGCAATGAGCAAAATTGCTTTATCTAGTTCTCCCTTTTAATTAGTGTATAATGAAAGGAAGTACTTTGAGAAGTAAATTAAGAAATCAAGAACATAAGGTTAAATGCTTTTGTTTAGATGGAAAATTTCATCACCATGAGTTGCTTTAGGTAAAGCTTGGTTTCTGATTAATTGATCTCCAAAATAACTGTTGTTTGAAAATCAATCCTTAACCGAGAGTAGCTTGGGACGACGACTTTTGATTATAGTTTATGTTGAATGGTATGGTTCTAAGGATCATAACACCATGTACCTTAAACCTGTGTAGGGTAATCTCAATTTGATAACACAAGCATTGGAAGCAGTTGGTTGTCGGATGCAGGTGATACCTGATCCGACGACCGTTCATTTCCATCTACCGAACAACCTCTCTGTTCGAGTGCACAAAGAATATGATAAATTCATCGAAGAACTCACCAGTTATTTCCCCCACGAAAAGGATGGTATCCTCAAATTCTATGGTGAATGCTGGAAGGTTTGTCTTAATTGAGGTGACTGCAACCCCCTTATAAGGCATTTTTGCCTCCACTTGTTATTTATTTTTCCTTACAAGCTTATTTGTGTGATGGCTAGATTTTCAATGCACTGAATTCGTTGGAGTTGAAGTCATTGGAGGAGCCACTCTACCTTTTTGGACAGTTTTTTCAGAAGCCGATTGAGTGCTTGACATTAGGTACTTTCATTTCTTGCTTGTTTGTTTTGAATATGATAATACAAAGCTAAAATCCTAAACTCCAATTTCGGAGGTAGCTTTGGCTTAAACTTCCATTTCCGCCTAGCATTTCAGAGATAGCTTATCTGATGATGTTAGTATATGGCAGCCTATTATTTGCCTCAAAATGCTGGAGCCATAGCGCGGAAGTATATTAAGGATCCACAGTTGTTGTCTTTCATAGATGCAGAGGTAGATACAACACAACTAGTTATTTGATTCAGTCAGAATGTTCGCTTATTTTTCAAGGAAACAGTTACATGTCATGAAGAGTTATTATTCTATGAAATTTGTTTCAAATGGCATGGAGTTACTAAATGAAAGAGAATTTGATTGTTGTTGGTCCTGGAGGAGACATTGAAGCTAAAACAAACAGTGCCACATTAGCTTTTCATAATAAATGTTTTTTCACGTTAAATAGCATTACTCTTTCATTAATTATTCAGTTTAATGACACATGATTGATGATTTTCTTTCATCAAAACTCTAATATTGCAGTGTTTCATAGTGAGCACCGTCAACGCTTTGCAGACTCCAATGATCAATGCTAGCATGGTAACTTGTTCAACTAACTTTTGCGTTTTTTTATTTCATGCAATGTTCTTATTGTACTTTTGAAAACGTCAAGGAGAGGAGTTACGTTTCCATTTCATTGGTCTTACTTAGTTGCAATGGTAGCAATTGTTTATTGACCAGATAGCCAAAATGAAACTGACTTGGATTCAATCCAATAATGACTGCATTTGGGCTTGGTAGCTTTACAAATGGTTTAGATTATATGAAGTACAAACTTCAACACCTGACACGACATAGACATGTCAACACTGCTAATTTAAATAATGGATTTAGATCCTCTATAGTGAGAAAATCAAGAGTTATTATTTTAACAAATTCATGATTGGTTATGATATACCTAAATATCTACCTTTAATTTGTTATTCAATCACTTTACTCTCTAAAGTGAGAACCTCATTTTAGAGGAGCCAAATCCGTAAATAGTATAGGATACCGATACCGATAAATATATATTTATTTATTTATTATAATGAAATAAAATATGAACATTATTTTTAAAAGATCTCACTTGCGAATCGAAGTATATATGTATTTAAATTGAACAATTTGTTCCATTACAAAAAATTCTAAAAACAAGATTTGATAATTTTTCACCTTCATTCATTCATCTATGATAGAAACCAACCAGTATATTGCCGTGAAATTACAATTTATATTCTCTGAATATTCAAGAGATCCAGAACTCTCCCAATGCCTTATAAGCCCCCAAATTAATACAACTGCCAAGATAATCCTCCTCCTATGATTTTCCCTTATTTTATACATAAAATAACTACCTTATACACATAAATAAACTGTCAAGGCAGTTACCAAAACTGACTTGGTCGGTTTCTTATTCCCTCCCTTCTTATAATAACATGCTATTATAATAATAAATAATAATAATGATAATAATAATAATAATAATAACAATAATAATAATATAATATATACTAAATAATAATAGTCTAACAATCTACTACTAAAAAGCTAAACATGATGTTATTAAATTTAATGTCTTAAACCCCTTCATTGATCATCATTGTTTGATATATCTTTAATCCCCGTAGATGTTTTTGAGATGTGTATAGTTATTTTTCCTATGACATAAATAACTGATTCTAAAATGATGATGCAGAAGAGCTTTCGGAAATGTAAGGGGGGTACTTAACATTTTTTGAAAAAGAAACCTGTTTGCAGATCAAAAGTCAAAACACCAGTGTCAAGTATAGTGACAAGTTGCATTGTTCTTTGTTTGTCATTTTTTATCTCCAGGTTCTGTGTGATAGACACTTCGGTGGGATTAACTATCCTCTCGGCGGTGTTGGTGGGATCGCAAAGTCATTGGCAAAAGGTCTAGTTGATCAAGGCAGTCAGATACTTTACAAGGCAAATGTCACGAGTATTATCACTGAGCAGGGCAAAGCTGTAAGTGAGATATATTGGATTAGAACCGGAAAGATATGTTTAGAAAATATGTATTTTGTTTCTTAAGATTTGTATTATACTTTTGCAGGTAGGAGTGAGGCTTTCAGATGGCAGAGAGTTCTTTGCCAAAACAGTAATATCGAACGCTACCAGATGGGACACATTTGGTTAGTTTCAAAAATAGTGTTTATAACTTTTTATTTTCTGTTAATATATGAATGATTATCTTCTTGTATCTGTCTCTTCCATCATTAACTCTTAGTTAATCCTGAATTTCATAATGTTGCATTGTAGGAAAGTTAATAAAAGGAGAAACACTTCCGAAAGAGGAAGAGAACTTCCAGAAAGTTTATGTTAAAGCTCCGTCTTTTCTTTCAATCCACATGGGGGTTAAAGCAGAGGTTTTGCCGCTAGATACGGATTGTCACCATTTTGTGCTCGAGGTAATTCGAAGTTTCCTCAACTTAGAATTCCTAATAGCCTTAATGTATTTGGATGAATAATAACTTTTTGCGCGTTATTGGCAATTATTATCTAGAACAACTGGACCAATTTGGAGGAGCCATATGGAAGTATCTTTTTGAGTATACCAACTGTACTCGATTCATCGTTAGCTCCTGAAGGTCGTCATATCCTTCATATATTCACGACTTCTTCGATGGATGACTGGAAGGTAGGAAATACCAAGTAGTGTTTACCGATAAATTAAGGATTTGTTTGGATTGACGTATTTAAAGTTATCTATTGGCATAAGCACTTGTAAGATTGTTTGGTAAAGTCTACGGAAACAACTTATGACATATCTATAAACTGTTTTCTATTTATTTCCATAGACTCTCTAGGACAGCTTATGAAACAACTTATAGCTTATATGAAAACAGTTTGACTTTATTTTATCGTTTTGCTATAGAAATAGTTAATACATAAACATTAATATAATAACCACTTATTGTTTATCCGAACAAGGTCAAAAGTTGAAATCTTTCACCTTTTGTGTGCTTCTATGGTTTAAGATGAAACTACCTTTTTCTCCTTGCCTTCTGTTTTTATTCATTTGTTGATACCTGTAAATCTCAAAATAGCAAACATTTCATTGTTTTTCTGTTCCAGGGTCTCTCGAGAATCGAATATGAGGCAAAGAAGCAGATTGTTGCTGATGAAATCATAAGCAGATTAGAGAAGAAATTGTTTCCAGGTCTTAGTTCATCCATCGATTTTATAGAGGTAGAGCTAAAACCTCTGACCTCATTCTGTTATCAGTATTTTCGCAACTCCTTATTTTCTGTGTACGTTTTTTTTTTTTACTTAACCTTTAACCTCCGATTCTAACTCTAGGTAGGGACACCAAAGACACATCGACGATACCTAGCCCGTGACGAGGGTACTTATGGACCAATGCCACGCAGCATTCCAAAGGGGTTATTAGGAATGCCATTTAATACAACAGTAAGATTAATTTAAAAAAAATGATTGAATGACTGGTTGAATTTTAGAACATTTTGCTATGCTATGCATTCAGAATACATACACCGATTAAAACTCAAATAAAACTTGCTTTCAGGGCATAGATGGTCTTTACTGTGTTGGAGACAGTTGCTTCCCTGGGCAGGGTGTTATCGCTGTAGCTTTCTCCGGAGTTATGTGTGCTCATCGAGTCGCTGCAGATATCGGTAAGCCAGAGCTCTAACATTCAATAGCTGGAAACTGCTTGCATTTTGAAAGTATATACTGTTGAAAAGAAAAATATTTATTATTCTGAAAGTGTAGAAAGTCATTTAACTTTTGTTTTTTATGTAATTGAACATATTTAATATATTATACTAAACGATTCTTAATATGTATTCGTAAAAAAACTCTTAAAGTTTATTCTGAATTAAATTTCAACATTCCTCATTTTGATATACTTTTTTAATTAAAAAAACAGGGTTAGAGAAAAAGTCACCGGTTTTGGATGCCATGCTGCTTCGGTTGCTTGGATGGTTTAGAACACTGGCATGAGTGTTATAATTTGTATGATCCGTGAGTCTCTATGTATTATCCTGTATAACATTACTTTCTTTTTTATATTTCTTAAGTTTTTGTTGGGAAGAGAGGGAAATAGATTCAACGCATTTGCGTAGTTATAGAATTAGGGTGTCCTATCGGACAACTTATATTCTGCAATGTATTTAAAAGCAGATTTTTTGACGTTGGGATCGTAAGCTGTCCCTCTGCAATTTAACGGCCAAGATTTCTTAGCTACATGCTTCTATAACTGCAAAGAAACTGAATTCGAGAGTGAGGGGATGTGAAGTATGAAATGTAAATTATCTCTGAATGATCAGTTTTCTCTGTAACTATGCATTTTTATCAGTCCATTACTCTATTTATATACACAAAAACATCACTATAGATGATGTGCTCATTTGGTCTTTGGATGTTTTTCTTTAATTTTTATGAATTTAATTGACGTACATTGTCAGCATAACTTATTTTCATACAGACATTCAATGAGAGCCCTTTATTTTTTCATGTCATAACATCTATTTTAAAATACAGTTACCAAAGTAGGATAATGCAGTTCCAAAAGTTGGGTGATGTGGCAAAATATTGGATTTGCATTGTATATACTTTAAATCATATGTTTCTACCACATAACTTGAATAACAAACAATTTGACTTGTTTCAATCCCGCTAGCATTATCATTATTGCTGTCAAATTCTGTTTACACTTGAAATTTGACTAATATGTAGCAAGTAGATAAACCCCTCTAATTCCACTACATCAGTTACAATGCTTCATCATTGAAACATTTTCAAAATAGTTAAGTAGTTTCCACCAAAAAAAAAAACTCTCCAGGTACTAATGTGTCTACTATGACATCTAGCATGCATCCATTGTTGCATTTCAACATGCTAACTGAAATACAATATACACATATGATTGGACAAAAAAAAGCCAAAAGTTTAATCCCAACCAATGCTTATAAGCTCTTTAACTGGTGCTTTTGCTTGCATGTGAGTCTTCATTTAAAACTACTCCTCATGCATATATATAAAACATTTCTCTGCGAATGTTTTTAACTTCCGGTTTGAAGTTTCATTCGCCGCAAAGAAAGATACGCCAAGAAACGGTAACCGAAAACCATGGCAACCAGAGCAGCTACTTCTGTCAAACCACTGTCAATTTTGACTCCATTTATGCTTGGACTGAGATGTTCATATTGCACCTTGAGCAACAATTTATAAGTGTGGTAGTTGAAAGACATGTAGCGGATCCAAGAAATGAATATGGGAACTTTCTGCAAAAGTTTGTACCACACATGTTAAATTGTTCTATTAATAGACTGCATAAGTTATCCATGTCAGACATTTGATCATAAAATTTAGGTATGTATGTATTTTGAGTTTAACTTTAGCACAACATTAGTGTAAAATGTTTGACTTTAAACGTAATTATGATGATATCAAATGTTGTTAATGGTTTGATGGTTATGTTTGATAAACAGTGTAAAAATCTTTACACCAATAGTGTATATAAACTAAATTCATGTATTTTTACCTGGACAAAAAATCCTCCGGCCAGCATGAAAGTCATCACAGTTACCGAAGCCAAAGTTGTTGCTCTTTTCAAGTCCATAAGCGTAGCACCGATGGCGAGTCCAAGACCCTGGTTCACAAGCAGTCATTATCAGCACTTTAAGCTATTAAGTTTTCATTATGTTGTCTTGTTAGTAGTTTCCAAAATGCATACCTGAGCCGCAACGATGCAGAGGAAAACAGTAACAATAGTGAGGAAAAAGGGGGCGACACTTAATCTCAAACCAGCCATGAAATAAACAACGAGGATAAAAAGCACAGGTAATATCAGGTCTAATGGAAGGTCACTTGTAGTTCTAGCCAGGAAGTATGCACTTAATCTGTACATATCGGCGGCACGTTCTTTAGTTAGCATGGCTCTTTCTTGAGGAAATGTAAATATTGCTGTAAAAACTGGAAAGAATCCCCAGAAGACGGCAATAAAGAAAAGTAGTCCTGCCTGCAAATCACAAATGTTAAATTTTTATCATAAGATGCTTGTGTCTTATGATGCGTTTGAAAGAGCTTATTTATGGGTCTGTTTGGATTGATTTATTTAAGTATATCCACTTATATAAGGACTTTTGAGAATTGAGACTATTTGGTAGAGCTTATGAAAATAACTTATGATATATGCAACATAACTCATGAAAACAACTTCTAACTTATATGATAATAGTTTGACTTTATTTTATCTTTTATTATAGAAATAGCTTACACATAAGTATTTAAATGATAAGCTTTTATGCTATAAGTCTTTGATTGATCTGTTTATCCGAATATGATCTTAGCTTATATTATGATGTAAGTACTTGAGTAAATGCTTGTCATAACTAAAAATTGCTTATGACATATTTTGAACTTATTTGTAATAAGCTTTCCATGATATGTTATGAAAATAGTATAACCACATTTTCTCTGATTATAGAAACAACTTATACATAAGTGCTTATAAGATAAATTTTATTCTGTAAACACTTAATTAAGCTGTTTGCACAAACGAGTGGAGACATTTAATTGAAGGTAGGATGTGGATGTGACGGTTCATTTTTTATGGTTTTGGAACCATTGTAGGACTATGAATTTTCAGTCTAACGGAAATAGTTTACCTGATCTTGCAGATCTTTTGGGTTCTTAGCATCTGATTGCCACCAAAGTAATCCTAAGATGACTGCAGTGGATAAAACTTGTGTGATTCTCAACCAACTAAAATAGTCATGCCTCCTTTCCTTGATTCCTCTCCAGAAAAGTATGGAATATTGTTCATCCCAACTTGCTCCCCATTGTCTTTTAGGAGAACATACTTTGGCCTTCAAATTTTCATCTAGAGGTACAGAAACCATTATCTTTTTCTTCTCTGTTTCCGCAACTTGAGATTCATATGCCTCCACCAGATACTGTTAAAATTCATTCATATGGGCAATTTTGAATGATATCATAATTAAGCAATGGAAAGAACATTGTTATTTGGTGTAACTGAACATTCATGTCAAAACAATTTGAGATGAAATGAAACTCCAATCAACTGCACCAAATGCATATTTTTTCTCTTTTCATATAAGGTTCAACAATGATATCAATTTCATTTAGCCATAAAATATTGATGAAACTAATGATTCTGTTAGCAGTTAAGTATTTCACAGTGACTGTAGTAACTTTTTAAATTATGAAGGAGTTTTATATGAAGGACAAACACAGAAACCGAACACAACATTGACACGTTGATACTAATAATAATTTGATAAAAAGAAGAAAGTGAACATAATACATGTGCCGGCGTCATGTCGACACAGAACCCTGACACATGTCAGACGCCAGACCACGCCTTCAATACGTGTCAGTGTTACACATGGAGTTCTTTCGTGTGGTAGATATGGCAGAATAGTGAACTGTGTGGTAAAAGAAAAAGGAAATGTTACCTCATGGACTACTGCTGGTGATGGTTTTCCATTATATGTTGTTTCAACTTCTGCATTTCCCATTTGCACTTTATCCTCCAACTCTGATGGTACAGAAACATCATTTATGTTTCCATTAGCAAGGTCTAGCAAAAACTCTGCTGGATTCATGGAAATAAGTGGTGAACATCCTATTGATTGGAAATAGTTCATTGCTTCTGATGCTTTTCCAAAGTAAAGTAAGCTCCCTTTCCCCAGAAGGATCAACTTGTCAAATTTGTGAAAGAGTCTACTTGATGGTTGGTGAATTGTTGTCACTACTGTTTTACCAGCCTACCATATAATTTACAGGTCAGTGATTAAGTTTTACTTATGAGAAGATGCCATGCTGGTTAGAATTAAATATGCATGTGAATAGATAAAATCAAAATGGATAAGCAATGAAGCTTAGATGAAGAAATAATGTATCTAAACTATAACTATAATATAAAGGAAACTACAGAATTACTCTCTTCGGTCTTAAATATAAACAAAAACTCAAATGTATTTTATCTAAATTTAGGCCAAATATGCTTTTTGCTTGTATTTAAGACAAAAGAGAGTAACTATCTATTTTGGTTAGACATTTTTCTGTACAAATTTTCTCTTATCATAGAATATGCTACAAAGGTTTTATTTAAGTTGTTTTATAAATTGGTATTCAATACTAGGGTCAAGTTTTTTTGTTTTTTTTTTGTAATGGATGGTAGACTTGAATCTTTATCAACGATGAAGAAAGGATTGAAAACAAATGAAATTAATACCTCTGCTATGTCTTGCAGCATCTGAACAATCTTCAAGGCTGTTGTTGAATCCAAACCAGATGTTGGTTCATCAAGAAACAGAATGGAAGGGTTGATTATAATCTCATTACCAATACAAACTCTCTTCCTCTCTCCACCTGATACTCCGCGAACAAATGAACCACCGATCATGGTATCTTGGCACCTGTTTTCATGCATACAATACAAACTATATTGGCTTCTATAACTATGAAATAGTAATCTTTGCATATTGGATATAATGCTCTACCCTTTACTATGTTACCTTCACACAATATGATTTTTATGCTTATACTTCTTCCGTATCATATTATATGTCTCATTTGAAATATTTATCTTAAATTATTTATCATTTTCTAATGTGAATACAACATTTATTACTTTTTTCAATGTTACCCTTGTTATTTATTAAAGTAGTTGCAAGTATATGGTGGAGAAATAATAAATGAGGTACAAGGATATTTAGTCTTGACATGTTATTTTGCATTGAAAGTTGATATAAGTAATCATTTTCTTAAGAAATATGCAGATTCTAAATGATACACTTAATATGAGACAGAACAATAACGAGTAATAATTTGTGTGGAATCATTTACCTCTCCAAGCCAAGCTCATAGATGACATCTAAAGCTCTTTTTTCCTTTTGCTCCCTAGTTAATGTCTTTGGAAGTCTTAACCGTGCTGCGTATGTCAATGTCTCTTTCACAGTTAGGTGAGGAAACAAAACATCATCTTGTGTCACAAATCCTATCCTGCCGTCATATGCTTCTTGTGAGTACAATATACTTGGTGAAATTAAGTTTCTTTGTTCAATTATACAGAATTGTGGTGACACATAAATTATAAAATCTGTTTTGTATCATATTTTTAAAAGAACATTTTGATCACTAAGAGGTCTGCAAAATTCCATTCTGAATTTGAAACATTTAACTTGTTTAAGAATTCTATCAATATGTTTAAATTTATCTTTTTGTCTCAGACTAATTTGAGTCGAGTAGACCATAAAAGGGGTGAAGTATTTTCAGCTTAACTAAACACTTATAGCATAAGCACATGGTATGTCCTATTTAGATAAACAACTAAACTAAACGCTTGTAGCATAAACATTTATCATATAAGTGTTTATGTATAAACTATTTCTATATTAAAAAATAAAATAAAGTCAAACAATTTTTATATAAACTGAAAGTTGTTTTCATTAGCTATCCTAGAGAGTACATGGAAATAAGCTGAAAACAATTTATAGATATGTCGTAAGTTGTTTCTATAAGCTCTCTCAAACAGTCACACAAGTACTTATATTGTTAAATAAACTAAGACAATCCAAACAGACCTAAAGTAGCACATAATGAATGTATATAAGCAAGTAACTCTAGGTAGCCATTGAATTTTGACCTGCTTTTGAGGAACTTGGAATATGATTGGTCATTGTAAGTGATAGAACCACCAATTGTTGTCTTACTTAGCCTCCCTCCAAGGAGATTTAAAAGAGTTGTCTTTCCACTTCCTGAGGGACCCATCAATGCCAAAACTTCACCTGGATTTACAGAACCACTTATGCCATTCAATATATCCTTCTCCTCACTTGATGTCATGCCTTTCACCACTACTTTGTAGGTCACATCAGTGAACTGCATAATAATAATTATATAACTCATTAAATGTCATCCATCACCTTAATAACAATATAAAAAATATAAGGATTTCCCAGTGAATTGAGATCCTCTCCACCAGTTGGAAAATTTCAGTAGAATAGAAAAAGACTTCTCCTACTGAAATTTTCAAGTCACTCGATATGATTTCAACTCTTTCGAGTGAGCTATATAGACAAATTAAAAAAACAGTACGTAATGAATTGATATAACATCAAAAGTTACATATTTTACTAAACACTTATTATTTTAAACCTGAAACTTTGTACAAGACTGAACTGATCGCTATTGAAAGTTTCATCGTTGCCTGCTCAAATACACAGGGCCACATCAATCTCATGTTGATCTATTGAAGGTTTGAGTCCTGGCAGAGCTAGCTAGGTGCAAGAATACATGTAAAATGTGTATAGATATTCATATTGTATTACTATTACCTTTAGATATATAGGCAGAGTAGGTTCTGTTTGAAACTTTGTCTTTGTCCTTGTTCCAGCTTCAATATCTTCAGCTGCAACAGACATAGTTAATAACCCTTCAAAGGTAGGAAAAAGAAACTCCTTAATTTCAGGTACTGGCCTAAACCAGGCAATATTTATAATTAGTTTCACTTAGTACAGTGTAAAAAATGCATGTTCTTTTATAAGTAAATGTTACTCAAACAACTATGTGGTGGTTATGTTATTTATGCAGGGCTATATATAAAATATCTAGAAAATTATTTAGAAGAAACCACTAACCTCAATCCAATAATAACCGTTACATTTGCAAAAACAATTATGTAATTTAGAAAAAAAGGGAAACGGATAATTATTATTAATAGAAGTGACATGAATGACTATTTGACAACAGTTTCAATTGGGATTTGAACTGTCTATTGAGGTTATGAAGTTTGCCATTTTTAATTTTCAATGTAACTTTAACGGTTTTTTCTTTCAATTGTATATGTTCATTACTTTTAAGTCATTATTTTTCACTTTGCATTCATGATAATAAGAATACACTAATAATTAATAAGGACAATTTAATAAAATTATCATCATTATCTTTCTTTCATTTATTTATTAATTTTTTAATTTGTATAAATAATTAAATGTGTGTTGGTTATTGTGAGATAGATGGAGTAATATACATACATGGCTGCTACTCATATCATTAGTCAATACTACATGATCCTTGAAAAGGGCACAGTATATTCTAAGTAGTTAATGCTCATGTGGACACAAGTGGGGGAGACAACATGGGCCATGCATATAATGATTATGAGATGATTGACCAAGACAAGTGCTAACTGTGAAGTCAAGTACACTACATAAAAAATCAATCTCATATATTGAAACAATGTTCACTTCTCTACCAGTGAATATGAAAGGGAAAAACATAAAGAAAGAGACTCTTCACTTGATAATTAATGGATACTATATGATCATTTATTTTTAGTAGTTTATAATCTCAACCATTAATTTTTATCTATCAATTTAAAGACGATTCATATAACAAGATTTACGTTTATTGAACTTATAACGTGAATTGTTTGATTTTAACTTAATAAATCTTATGTGACGATTAAGAGATTGAGATTATTAGATGGCAGGGAATTGAGATATAAAAACAGTCTAGTTAGACAAATATTGACAAGTGATCTACTTTAAATCATTAATTGAAAATTGTTCAAAATTTTAACAATGATTGATGTTCTTTAGAAATATAAGTTCACTCTCCTCTTTATTGTAATATTTGAGACAATGACTTGATTGATATTAATTTGAAAAAAATGAAGAGAAAATATATGTTTTTCAAAAGTCGACTTATATTTCTTTTATATTATTTTTATCATTTTAATATTGATTAGATCATGTTCTCATTCGTGAAGATGAAAGTATAATAGAAGCTTATGTTTCTAAGGATTTGTTTGGTTTAATGGAGGCAAAAAGAGGGGGGATAAATATTTTTAATGATTTTGTATTTAGTTCAAAAAAAGGAAAAATATTTTAAATGAATTTTAAGTTATGTTGAGACACTCCCTTTCAAATTCTAAAATAAAAGAGAATAAAAACTACTTTACTAGAGATTTTATTTCCCTCTCCCTTCTAAAAAATAATCAAACACATTTCATTTAAAAAATTTCTCTCATCTTTTCCATCTACTCCAACCAAAAACGCCCTAAAGGATGACATGAGTGGTAGTTGATATTTTGAATAATTTTTAGGTAGTGGTTTCCAACTAGTTAGCAAATAATTGGCCATTCAAGAGAATAGTCGACAAAATGGACCATGTCTCCCTCGCAAAAATAGTATCCTTCTGGTCTTTTTCTAATTGTGATTTTTGTACAAATATTTTTTTTTAATACAAATATTTACTATTTGTTTTGTCAGGAATATAATTAATTATTCATTGAAGAAAAACAATTAACTGAATGAAATAATATTTTAAAAGATAAATTATTATTTTAATCATTAAAAATATAAAATGTTATCACTTTAGTCCTAACTCAATCAAAATCTCATATTATTTATCGAAACATCAAAATAGTTTATAAAATATACATCTTATTATCATAGAAATACTTAAAAAATATAACTTATTTTTAAAATAGTCAATTACCGCTATAATATCAAGGAGTAACCTGATTAGTATTTTAATGATTTGATAATTAATTTGAGTTTTTAACTGAATAAAATATCAAAGTGAAAACACCTAAATTTTTAGGAGCTAAAAATGGTAATTTATATTATTATAAGACAAATAATTATGTCAATACCAGCAAATTTATTAATTTTTCAATATGTTTAAAGAATGCTTGTTAAGGCATGGATTGAGTTTTAGTGTACTCAATGAGTGTGCAATCATGCAATCAAGGGTCTGTGATTTTATATTGAGAGCGAATTTTATGGACCGTTTGATCGATCAAACGATCACAAATGATTTGACTACAATCATACTACAAAATCCAAATTTGTTAATTTAATTTATATGTAGTGTTAGTGTAAAATATTTTATACTGATGTTATGTGACAATTAGTCATGTTTGTGACTTAAGAAGTATTTAAAATGAAAGGAAAATATTTTGGTAAATTCAAAGGTTGTAATTAATTCAGAATCGATCTGAAAATAAGACCACTAAAATAACCGATTTAGTCCTTTATAAAAAATAAATTTTTTACTTTATCAAAAATCTTCAAAAAGAATTTTATTTAGACAAAAAAACTCAGATTTTAATATTTATAAAATTAAAACATATATATATATTTTTTTTTAATTTAATGATATAAAATTTAAAAAATTCGTTTTAAACCTCAATATAAAATCCACTTTAAACTTTAAATTAAAATTTGTTTTAGATCTTTATACATGTTGGAACGACTCTAAATTAATTGACATTATAAAATATGTTTACGGGTGTGTACATAGACACTTGTTATTATAGACTTATAGAGGCGGATACAAAATTTTTGATAAAGAAGTCACGACGGGCAAAAAAGTCACACATAAATCACACCGAGTTGAAATATATGGGGCATACATATGAAACAATAATGTACAATTAGTTTTTTCTTTCTTTCTTTTAAGGAATAATTATAGAATTAGTTAGAACGCACTATGTGAAATTTGAAAACTATGCATAATGCATTATACTCTATGTAAATGATTCGAACATTGATAGCGGTTACCACTGTCTTGGTGTGTTGGTAGGTGTAATGCATTTTGGACCGTTAATCAAGAGATTGTGGTTAGAGATGGTTGGAAAACCCGATCCGACAATGATACAGGACATAGCCCAAGTACATGATTGACTTATTGTTTGCTATGAGTTTTTTTGATAGGTATGCCTCACATGAGTCATATCTACTTGCTGGTTTTAAATCTTATTCATTTGTCAAAACAAATAGTTATATTATTATTGTATAGTTTATTGGTGTCATTGAAATAATACATGTTAAATAGTTACATATTGTATATAATTATAAAGGAAGGAATATGTCCATATATATATATATATATATAGATTCTAATTATAATTTTGTTTTTAGAGTTTCGACATATATTATTTTTGTATTGTAATTGTATTATTTTTTTAATTTTTTAAGTTTGTTTTTTTTTGTAATATGATATATCAGTCTTTGGTTCGATTTAGAAAAATAAATTTTTTAACATGTAGTGGTTGTAAGAATCTCTAATCTTTCATATATGAAAATATTAGTGATACTATATAAATATTGTTTAAAAAGATCCTCTAAAAGAATTGGTATTTAATTGGTTCTTTGTGCCTCACGTAACAAATCCGTTATAATATGTATACAACTACAATGTCAAGCCCGTTGTGAAGTTTGATATATAGTTATTATTAGAAGAATTAATTTGACTTGTGGGAAATTCAAGTCAGAGATGTGTTGTTACAATTAGAATTATATAAGTTGTTGAATAACACAAATGCATTGGCTGACATTGATATAAGGTGTGCTGTGAAATTTCGTTGATGGTTTTTGACATAAAAAAATTCTTATAGTAGTTTAGTTTCAAGTGATCTTTTTAGAATGATTTAGATTTCAACGAGAATTCTCTAATTGAGTTACCTTCAAGTGAAATTTCTTGATGGGGGTTAGCTTCAAGTGGAAAGTATTAGAATGGGGATTAGCTTCAAATGAAAATGATTAGAATGGTTTAGATTTCGGTGGAAATTTTTGTGGCGGTTTAGCTATAAGCGAAGTATACTTGTGTGCAAATGTTGTAAGATATATAGTTCATATATTTGCTAAAATATCCTTATCAAGTATTGGTGCATTCACCACAACCATTAAAGTAAGTAAAAAATATTAATTAGAGGATACAATTAAAAAATAATTAATGTTATATTGTATAGTAAAAATGATAGTTATTTTGAAACAATTTTTTTACAAATGAGTAACTCATTGGCGGACTACAAAATAATAATTTAACGGTTTAGTTTTTAATTTATACTATCGTAAGTAAAGTTTTTTACGGTTTTTATTTTTCATCAAATTAACATACCTATCTATTGTCTACAGAGAAAAAAACAATCTTTATTTCAGGGCGCAATACCCACCATAACATTATTACTGCCCAAGAAATAGTCCACTCCATGTCTAGAATGAAAGGTGAAATTAAAAGTTTTTACGTCTACTAGGATAGATTTAGAAAAAATAATAACATCCAAAATAGGCTCAGTGGTTGAAAAAAGCAGTGTCTTAGCTTAGCCGGTAAAATCACCTTCACAATATTAGATACCAAATTTGGTTTCTCTATAAACAATAAAATTGTATGTCTTTTAAGTAGCTTTTGAATGATATAAAAAACTTTTTCATATTAATTTTTTAAATAATTTTTATTTTGTTTCAAAATTATATTAATAATGTGTTCAATATTATCTTCACACATTTTAATACTTACTACTAAATTAACAACTTTTAAGTGAAATTAATTTGATATAAAAATAAAATTATATAAAATTAATAATATATATCTAGTTGATGAACCAAACGTTTGTCGAATTATTTTTGAATTGATTTAGCTCATTGTCAGTCATACTTGAAGGAAAGGAAATAGATGGGTTCATAATTTTTTTTTATTTATTTTTTTTTAAAGTGTACCTTTCATGCTATGAAACCAGTG
>JBBPBT010000217.1:3369927-3381277 GCA_037974875.1 Cicer bijugum
TTTGTTATAAAAGTATATAAAAAATTAATTACAATTAAATATATATTTTTAGTACAGTTTTTTGTATTTGTGTTGTAGATGTAAAGTTAAAGTATTTATGAACATTCATTTATTTGTATATAGTCTTTATATAAATATATTGTATTTGTAATAATATATGTTTAATCAAAGTATAACTAAATGTAAGGTGCTCCATCAATTTACAAATATGTAAGTTAAATGCTTAATGATATTTTAGCGTCAATTGTTTTAGATTTTGTTTTAGCGGTTGAGTAATCAGATTTAACTTAATTTAATACAAATTTTTAAATTGAATTATAAAATTGTATCATTTAATTTATTTTGATTTAATCATACATTTCGACTAATGATTAAATAATTTAATTGGTGACTCAATAACTTTATACCTTTGCTGAATTAATTTTTAAAACACTACTTGAACTTTTCTGAATAGAATATTTAAATAGAATATTTTCTGATACATTTAAATAGAATATTTTCTGAATTTCGTCCCTGTTTTCGCTTGTCTCCTATATCCCTAGTTTTTAATCAAACAAAACCTGTTACTAATATTATTACTTTTTTTACATAAAAATTAGTATTAGAACAAACAGTAATAATAATTAATACTAATCATACCCAAAAAAGTACTACTATTTTTTATGTAAAGAAACAAACTACTTTTTTTATAGTCGAGAGTGGAGACCACCTATGACTGTCCAGTATGGGCCCAAATTCAATAGCTTCACATGACTTCAATTGTAATACAGCCTGAGCCTAATTTTTTTGAGCAATTATTAATACAAGACAAATATTTTTTATTAGTACTTATTTGATAACTAAACAAAACTGTTTCATATAACAATCAAGAAACTATTCATTGTTCATTTAGAATCACTTCAAAACAAAGGTATATGTTATTAAAGAATAAAAACATAAATTTTAGGTTGAATTCATTATTTCAAAATAACTTTTAAACTTTAAAAGATTACTACATGTCAAAATAACATTTGATAGGTTTCAAAATAATATTTGATATTAAAATATTAAAAATAATACATCATTAAAAAAATAAGAAAAACTTCCACCAATTACAAAGAAGAGAAAGCTAGAAGGTGTGACACTTGAGTTTCACATACTTTTTGTTTTTCCCTTTACCTAGTTGTCACTCTCATAATAAATGCATACATTTTGTCTCCATTGTTAATTTCTTTTGATAAAAGAGAAATCCATCCAGATCTTGTTAAAGTAAAATCATAAAGCCCCAAACCCACCACACATATATTTTGTGGTCACCATGGTGCCACGAAGCATTAGGCATTGGTATATAACATTTGTTCTCAATATATATATATATATATATATATATATATATATATAATATGAATGGAAAGGTATACACTCACATTGCAAGATAATTTTATATTATTATACAATTTTAATTATTTAATATGTTATATTATAATTTTTAATCAATGATAATTATTTAATGGTGTAACAAATAATAATTAGATGTCACTCTAAAAACGTAATTATTACCTTTATTCTCGTATACTATATTAATATATTTTTTCAGAAATTTAAATATATTTATAAAATATATAAAAATATGAATTTATAAATTTAATTTATATAAAAATGGTATCAATTTTAGTACCCACCTTTTATAAAAACAATATAATTTTTGTAGGTATATACTAAAAGTATCATATTTATTATAAAATGTTAGGATTAAATTAAAAAATTAAATGTTTTTTAAAGGTTAACATTATATTTAGCTGTTTTAAATTTCAAATTTGACATATTTTGTACTTCATCAATCTATTCTTTTTTCACATGATTGACGATTCCATTTTCTTGTTTTCTCGCTCTCTCTCGCTTATTTTGTCAAACTCACTCAAGGTACTATAGTCTATAGATGTAGAAAAACATTTGCTATAAATAAAACGACAGAAAAATGACACTATTTTTAACACAACCAAATAAATCAATACAAAATGCACCATTTTGTCATATTAGTTAGTTCAACGCTTAACATGACAAAATCTATCCCTTCTTCTAAAGTTTACCATATAAGCCAAAAAAGTTATTATTATTATTATTAATTTTATTATTGTTATTATACGTTTAAAAAAAATGTTTCCTTTATAAAAAAAAAAATGCTTGAAGTCTAAATGCCATGTTAATTTTTTATTTTTATTTTATGTTATTAATGAATGTGTAATTAAAGGGGAAATTAGAGGTAGCTTACGAATGATATCATCATCACTGAATGGTCTTGATGAGTCAGCAATTTGATCAGGATGCATAGTGAAGCCAGTGAATGAAAATGAGAGTCCCAAGCTGGCACTTGAAGCTCGGCTTAGAGCCGCGCCACTACTCAACTCATCAAGCTCAATCTTCATTTGAGCACTCATTGATTTCCTTATGTGTGTGTTCTTCCCTCCGCCACGACCCGGTGAAGCCGCCGTTATTCTCCGGCTTGACTTCCTCGACAATCCTCCGCTCCCTTCCACTCCGTTCGTCGAGTGATCACTCGATTGCGGTGACTTTAGAGCCGCCATCATCGACTCCACTAGCTGATCCGATTTTGTTCTCAATATTCCACCCATATTTCCTTTCTCCATGATCACCACTACCTATTCATTCATAATTAGCTTTCTAATTAAACAAAATGTAATAATATAAAAATAACATCATAAACTATATATATATATATATATATATATATATATATATATTATAACGAAAATCTTTTAGTAATACAAATTAAACTTAGTGGAGAATGATTACGAGGTAAGGAAATTGATTGTTGCTTAGTGATATTATTACGTAAAAATTTAAGTAAACATATCTATCATACATTATAATATATACTTTAAGGCTACAAGAAGTAATGATAAATTAATTATTAAATAAAAGATAATATATATTGCTTAAACTATATAAGTTAATAGAGACTCCAAATATAGTTGGTAGTATATACTACTATATTATTTATGAAGGAAGATAATTGAAATTATATCTTAGCTTTTTTTTTTTTTTGCTAAAAAAAAGTAAGAATGGGAAGAGGCATAATTACCTTGAGAAATAAGAGCTGTTTCTAGCTTTCAGGGAAGATGATATTGGAATATTATTACGAGACCTATTGAGCTTAATCTAGCAATAACAGCCACAATCAAAATACATGCATATCCCATCATGTGGACTCACCCCTTTTATAAAGAGCTTAACTGACCTACACTAAGTTACAAAACTACCCCTGTATGTCCTTGCAAATATCACCTCTGTGCCCTTGTATCATGCATTTGTTCTTACTATTTCATTCATGATGTGTGGTGGTGGCACGTGCTTTTAGTACACTAATAACTTTTGTATGGTTACAGGAATTTAAATTAATACTCATGAAATCATTTATAATTTTAAAATAATTAAAAGTAATATATGTTTTGTGTGTGTGTGTGTATGTTTAAATAACGTATTCAAATTCTTGTGACCTCACAATAATTCTTCATGTCAATCCCCACCCTTCAACATGTTACTAATAATTAGGAGACACATTGAAAGACTTAAAACAAATGTTATGGTGAATTTTTTTAAATAAAAAAAATAACATAACACTTGTAAAAAAAATAAAATAAAAAATAAAATTTTACTGCATTTTAGTTTTAATTTAAGTCACGATTGATACCTGACTTGTTATGCATTCAAGAGATTAAGTTGGAAGTGATTAATAAGAGGTTGTCTGAAGGTTTGTGGGGATCATCTAATGTGGACTTCTCTTATAAACTATCCTCTGGTCGTTCTAGTGACTTACTTACTCTATGCGATCTTCATTGTGTAGAGATGTGTTCATCAACTTTATTCTCACATGCTCTTGTGACAGGGGATGTGGTGAAGGTGGATGTGGTGAAGGTAGTTAATGATTATGCTCCTTGTGATATTCAACGAAAAGCAAAGTTGTAGGCACTCTTAACCCAAAATT
This sequence comes from Cicer bijugum, assembly GCA_037974875.1. Taxonomy (NCBI): domain Eukaryota; kingdom Viridiplantae; phylum Streptophyta; class Magnoliopsida; order Fabales; family Fabaceae; genus Cicer; species Cicer bijugum. Next base: position 3,373,913 of record JBBPBT010000217.1, read on the forward strand.
TTGAGTTACAGTTGGATGTTTGTTGATTCATTTGTGGGAATTTTAATTTTATTCGAAGTGTGAAGGAATACAATGGAGTGGAAGGCATGCCAATAGAGGAGGACATTAACAATTTTAACGATTTCATAGATGAAAATCATTTGGCGGATTTATCTTTAATTAGAAGGAGATTTATGTGCTTGAGGTTGGGTGGGGCTTATATGAGTAGATTGGATTGCTTTCTTTTGTTTGAAAACTTTTGTGAAACATGGAACATTGTATCTCAATGGACGTTGGAGAGAAGCTTATTTGATCATTTCCTATCTTGTTATTTGATGCGATGGATGATTGAGGACCTAGACCATTTAGAATGTTGAACTGTTGGGTAGAATTTCGAGATTACCATGAGTTTGTTCAAAACCGTTAGAATAATTTTTCGTTTGTTGGATGAGGAGGCTTTGTTTTGAAGGAAAAATTGTAGGACATCAAATCATCTTTGAGAGAGTGTCATAAATATAATAGTAGAAATTTGGGCAAACAATTGAGGTCACCAAGGAAAATATTAATTGTTTGGATGTGAATGGTGAATCTAGTAGTTTATATGAGGTTGAGATTATGGAGAGGCAATTCTTATCAGCTCAATTACTTTCTCTTTCTAGATCGTATTGTAGTATTCAGTGGTAGGAATCGAAGGTGAGATGGTTAAAGGAGGGTGATGCTAATTCAAAGTACTTTCATGGTGTGCTTTGTTTTAAGAGAAGAAATAATATCATCTTGAGTATTGAAACTAGAGGTACTCAAGTGGACGGTTTAGAAGTAGTAAAAATTAGTTCCAATCAAGTCGGAAGAGAAGAATTCAAGTAGAGAATTTTCAAATTATGTCCACTAGTGCTAAAGAGGGTTCTTAGTTGACTAGAATGTTTGATGAAAAGGATGTGAAGACAACTGTGTGGAATTGTGATAACTTCAAAAGTCCAGGTCTTGATGGTTTCAACTTGGGTTTCTTGAAAGAATTATGGGATGATATTAAGTATTATTAAGTCCAATTAAGCTTTTATCGTTCTTATTTTGAAGACGGAAAATTTTCAACAGCTTAATGGCTTTCGCCTTATATCTCATGTTGGTTGTATTATAAAGTTTTAGTTAAGGTTTTGGCTAACCGATTGAAAGGTATACTGGGAATGTAATTTTCGAAAATCAGTATGCCTTTGTCAATGATAGGCAACTTTTAGATGGTATCTTGGTGGAGAATGGAGTTGTGGATGAAACATGAAAGAGGAAAATAGAGTTAATATTGTTCAAAGTTGATTTTGAGAAGGTTTATGATTCAATGGAGTGAGATTATTTAGATATGGTGTTGACATCTCTGAATTTTCCAATATAACAAAGGTGTTAAATATTGGAGTGTATGTGCTTTGGTTTTGGTGAGTGGGTGCCCAATAGAGGAGTTCTCTTTGAAGCGGGGTCTTAGGCAGGGGATCTGCTTTCTTCTTTTATTTTTTTGTTGGTTGTTGAAGGACTAAGTTCCATATTGAGTTCTTCAGTGGAATTTGGACTGTTATTTCATTATAATGTGGGTGACGATTCTGATTTCAAAGTTTCTCATTTGTAGTTTGCAGATGATACATTTATCATGGTAGGGAATAAATTGTCTAATATAAGAGCTATTAAGGCCAACCTACTGCTTTTTGAATTGGCTTTAGGTCTAAAGGTTAATTTTCACAAAAGTCTTCTAATTGTTGTGAATGTTAATTAATCATGGCTTGCAAATGCAGCCAAGTTATTGAATTGAAAAGTTGAGAAGGTTATGTTTAAATACCTTAAATTACCTATTGGTGACAATACAGAGAAGTTGTCCTTTTGGAATCCTGTAATTGAAAAAATTTGACGAAGGTTATCTGGATGGAGGAACCACAATTTGTCTACGGATGGGTGCCTTGTTCTCATTAAAATTATCTTGTTTGCGTTGTCGATTTATTTTCTTTCTTTCTTCAAGGCTCCGTTAGGTACTATTTATAAAATTGAATCCCTTTTTAAATCTTTTTTATAGGGAGTAGTGTGAAGGTCTACATGGTGCATTGGTTCAAATGAGATATAATTTGTTGTAAGCGTGAGCAATGTGAGATTGGTGTGCGTAATATGCATGTGTTCAATGAGGTGCTTTTGGGTAAATGTTGGAGGCTTGAAATAGATACGAGCGGATTGTGATTGAAGGTTATTTCTTGTAAGTATGCTTGTTTGAATGTGTAATGGTACTTCTCAAGATTCGCTGTGAACAGTGGTTCTCGAACTTAGTAAGAAGAGTAGTGCAAATACTTAGTTTTGGTATGATCTGTGGTTGGAAGGTGGGTTGTATGGTAGGTTTAGTTGGATGTTTGAGTGGTGTGTGATAAATTTATAACAATGGTGTAGTCTGTTTACTAATGTTCATTTGTAGTATCGAGTTGAGGATTTGTGGCAATGGAAAAGTACTATGTGCGAGGTGTATTATATGAAAAATGTTTATCAAGAATTGTTGTAGAACTCTTTTGTAATTATCTCTTCTTTTTGTGATATTGTTTAGAATAAAATGATACTGTTAAAAGTGTCTCTCTTAGCTTGGAGGTTGTTGCACAATCGACTGTCTACGAAAGATAGTTTGCTAAAAAGATGCATTTTCGATAACTCTTCCTGCTTGTTTCTGGGTGGATGTGGACTTGAAGAAACTACTCAACATCTATTTTTATTGTCATTTTTTGTGTTCAATTTCATGAAACATTCTTACATACTTGAACATTGAGAGTCCTTTGCCTAATGTTGTTTTACACCCGCTCTACAATTTGGTGGATTAGGTGTATTTGACAGAAACAATCAATATTTTTTAATCTGTTTTGGTTAGTGTGCATATGTGCTATATGAAAAATGAGGAATCATGTTATATTCAGACAGGAAACTACAAAAAACACTAATAATAAAAATAGAAAAACAACAAATACAAAATTACTTTCCTCTCTTCCTCTCTTGTACAAAGGACCCTAAAGCCTTAACACCAAGAGATCATTTTCTTTAAACTCTCGATCGCTACTCACAAAAACATTCACCCTCGTCTCTGCTCACACAAAACCTCACGATCTCCACTTTCTCTACTCGAGAACACACATAAAAAAAAAATCCATCTCTACACAAATATCTTACTCCCACATCTGCTTACACGCTAAGCTCTCGTCCCTACTCACAGAAAACCCTCACAAAGTTCGTCTCATTGCATCTCTTGTCACGATGTTCCAATCACAAACCCTCAAGTATTTATGCTTCAAACCCTCATAAATCCAATAAAGAGATTTTTTTTTATAATTTTTTTGATTGGGTTTAAAAAATTTAACCTCTTTTAAAATTAAGGTAAAATTCGTGTATTCATCAAATTCACACAAATTTAATATAAATTCACAAATTCACATGTGATAATTAGACTTATCGATTTTTGAATATATCAACGAGTTAATGCTTTTTTACCTCTGAATACATAATTTGTTCAAATTTACATATTAATAAGTGATCTTGATAGCAATAATTAAGATTATTCATGGTTTGGTTCAAGAACAATCGAACCAAATGAACTATTATAACATTTTAGTAAAACCAAACCAAAAGGTAAATGGTAGTATGTCTTGAAATGTTCGGTGTACCAAGTTTTTATTTCCAATCTGAATCAAAACTACTTTTATAAAAAAATTGATTTATATAATTTTCATCCCAAACTTATTATTTGTGAACTGATTGAACTATACTGAATTGCTACATTAACTGATATTAGGACAATTCAAAACAACTGAACTGAAATTTTAAGTATATATAAAAATCCGAAAATTGAATCAAGTTGATAAATAATATTGAATTGTGATAGATAGTTTATGAACAGGTCGACTTGAGAGTAAAACCAAACTCCTATGAAAAATAAAATTTTACATTATCCAAAAACTTAAAAAAATTTAGTTAATAAAAGATCTCAGATCCATCACAGGATCAGTTTTGAGAAGCATTTTTTTATTTCTTTCAACGTCATTCGACCATTGCACGTTGGACCGAATTAAAAAATTTACTTCAAACGGTTTCAAGTTTTTATTTCTATTAAAAAAACTTATGATAATATTGCCAACAAGTAAATTAAAATATGTTACAGTAGGTCAGGCTATGTGGGTCACCCGTCACTATTGAAACGGCCGACCATATATATAGAGCACCCTTCATGATGTGTACAATTTGAGACATTGACTATATATATAAGGTTTTATTTAATGTAAAAATCAAATATTTTAATGTATCAATCGTCCGATCTTTAATGTAAAAATCAAATATTTTATTTAAAAGAAATCAAAATTCTCTTTAAAATTTGGACAGTCTATATTGAATAAAATTTTAAGTTTAGTATAGATATATGTAATCAGAATTCATATATTCAGGGTCGTCCAAAGAATTTAGGTGTCATTGACATACTAATAAAATTGTGTCTTTAATAATATCATTTTCTTTGTATTAGTATTTCGTTGGAAAAATATCAATGATTCTTTCGTAATCAAAATTCTATAAAAGAAAGTATTTTTAATATAAATCAAAATAAAACTATTTAATCTATTTTAATTGTGATATAATATTGCAAATTTTTTTTAACAATTTTAAATTAGAAGAAATATATGTTAATTTTTTTTAACATGATAAATTATCTTAATTAAAACATTTTTCAATTTTTTTTCTTTCTTTTATTGTAAGTTCTTGAAAATGTTTATCAATTATTAATATTTTTTTGAAATTTATTTGTAAGTCAATTTATTTACTCATGAAAATATGCGTGTGCCACTTAATTCATGCTATTTAAATCTTTCATAAATATATTTTCAATCGTTAAAATTTTCCTTTTGTTAAGTTTATTTATTTTTTGACGTACCGAATAATTAAGGTAATTACGTGTTCTCCTATCATAAATGTTTAATGAAGTAAATTGGTTAAGTTGTGTCCTTAAATAAATTGGGCACTGGCGGCCATTTCGGCTGCCCATGATCATGGTCATCCTTGCCATCCCATGACTATGGTCATCCTTGCATATATATACCATGCACCATGGTTTTAAATTGTCGTTGCAATCGCAATTACGCTGCAAACTGCAAATCTTTATATTATAGACAAATGTTGTTGATGCGATCTAAATTGCAATTTTGATCATGTTGCAATTGTAGTTATATAGTGCAATTTAAAACCACGTCATGCATGCTAAGTCAAGCCATATTTGACTATATTAACCAACAAGATAATATTTTAGTTTGTCATGTTTTTGATACATATCTCATTATAGCATGATATACTATATATTATATTTAAATAACAAAATTATCATTGTTAATAATTATATATTATTTTTTAATTAACTCACTATATTTTAAATATTATAAATTAATAAAAAAATTAAATAAGTAATGAAATGATTTTATATTAAAAAAGATTTATTGATACTATTAAATAAACAATTTAAATTTTAAAAAAAATTATGAGTATCCAAATAATTTTACTTTATTTATTAGAATGTAAACAAAGATACATACATTACACATAAAAAGGCAAAAGTACAATTATAAACAAATTACATTTATTTTAAAATTTCAATTGCTTTTCAAATTTTATAATTTTTAATATTAATTTATTAAATTATATAAAAAGATAAAACAACATTTGTGATAAAATTATAAATATTTTTTAAATTAATTATTAATATTTTATTTTTAAGTTTAATATGAAATTTCTATTAATTATTTTAATATTTGATTAGATTTATATTTTAATATTTTAAATTATATTTTATAAATTATTTTATATTTATATTTTATAAATTTCAATTTTATATTGTGTTTCTACCAACAACTATATCTTTGAATTTGACGTTTAAGATAGAGAGCATGATATTTTGGCATTGATGAATTGGACGAGTTTAACGTTATGTGCATTGAAGACGTGGAAGGACTCTTCATGTGCCGGCTAATTAAGTACTTTGTTATGCGGACACAATCTAAGCTACCAAACGAACTTCTATTTGCTGGGTTAGATAGTGACTTACTTCTTAAACTTATCCCATCCTTAAAGTTAAAAGATTAATCATTTCAAATACAAAAATATACTTAAGAGCTGGATATCTCTTAACAAATGTTATTTTTGAATTTTGGTTAGTGTTAAAACCATAGCCACATGCTTAAAGACTATATGTCAATGCTGCAGTATAAATCGAGATGTATATCATAAGTTTTAAAATGTGAAGGCAATTAGAGGATCAAACATTGATTATATATATATGATTAAAAAATTATTTAAGTACACATAAGCACTTTAAAAAGTCATATAATTTTTTGTTTTTATTAAAAATATAAGAATTGAGAGAAAAATGAAGAGTCATAGTTTGAGAATTCAATTGAAAACTTAAAATAAAATATATTTGATAAAAAAAATGATATAATAATACTTCTATTTAGGCGAACACTGACCTCTTAAATACTTTCTCTAATGGTAACTATTTAACTACTCTAACTAATTATATATTGTTATTTTTAACGGTTTTAATATCGACCATTCATAATTTAATGAATGACTAATAATCATTCCTCTTGTTAATTTGCCCTGCTCTTATATTTATATATATATATATATACTCACGTCTACATTTGCGAGATTGCAATTTGTAGATTACCTAGAGAAGAGGTAAAGCTTGTTTTGGAGTTTTGTATACCAAAATGGTGGGTTTGAAGAGTACGTTTTGGCTCTGAATTAATATATGTAGTAAATCGACGGGTACGGTGCATATATGTTAATTATGTGTTTGAAGAATTGTTTATTTTTGGATGTATGATAGCTATGATTCTATGAAAATGTCAAGTGTTAATCAATGTTGTCCTTCCCACGCATGATATTTTTTTCCAGCATGTAAGATCAATTTATGCTGTGTACGATTTTATGAAGTTTCCTAGAAACTTCCTAAATGTACAATTGCATGTACTCTCAACTCACTTGAAATAATTCAAAAAATAATATGATTCTCATATTTTGTATATTTTTTTGGTAGGTATGCAACTAGTGTGACAATTGTGTTATGCACAAAAATATTTATCATATCATATGAACTATTACTAATTTTATATTTGAAGCGAGTTGCTTATATATTATCATATATAGTTGAACCAATTCCTTATAATATCTAATTCGTAGAGGATTAATTATCTTCAAAGTAAAATGATTTTTTATTTTAATTTCTTGTTATCCTCTTCGCACAGTGATAAATATTAAGTAAATTCTTTAGTACCTCAACATTTATACACATAAAAATTTTCATACACATATAATTCAAAGGTCGAGTCTATAAGGTTAATCAAA
>JBBPBT010000217.1:3387465-3411404 GCA_037974875.1 Cicer bijugum
ATTTTCAAGCCAATATATATATTCAAACACATAATTAATCATAAGCTTTAAAATATATTAGTACTCTTTCAATTATCTTACCAAAAATTTAATCAGTGTTGTAATTAACAACAAAAACTCTAAATAATGTAAATGAAATAGTCTATATTTAAACAAACTTTCTTATTGATAGATAACTTAATTTTTGTTCTGATTTGAAAATTCCATTTGTATTCATGTATGTTATATAAGAACCACTGTTAATAGCAACTCTAAAATTAGACATGTAATGAATTCGGTATTCATTTAAATATTTATAGAACCATTAAGTAGGAGCATAGTTAAGGAAAATAGTACAATTAAGAAGTTAAGGAAGATAGTATATTGTATAAAACATAATAGTATATTGTATAAAACATCTTGCATGTAAACTTTACACTACGTGAAAAATAGTATTTTACAGTATTTTTTTAAAGTTATTTACAACACTTTTTCAAAAAATTAAGCGCTACAATATCTAGAGCTGTAAAAAGATACAACAGCGCTCTTTAAAATAAAAAAAGCGTTGTAAATCCCTTCTAAAAATGAGTTGCTTGTTGTACTAGTTTTACAACGCTTTTTCAAAAAAGTGCTGTAATAGGTGCATTCCTTTATTTCAGTTAGATCTCTTTCAGAGTATGTTGAACTGAAAATGTCAAAGTACTGTGCGATATAAAATTTGAACATAAATAAGTTAGAATCAAATATATACATAGTTTATATATGAAAATCAAAATATAATAAAAATACCGTACCGTTTTTGGGATTATAGTTTGATTCATATCAACAATTTCCTTCATGAATCACAATATATAGTACCCGCAATCTATGTTGTTAGTTTGACGATGACACTAAAATAAAACATATAAGTCAATAAATATTTGTAAATTTATCATATTATATATATATATATATGTGTGTGTGTGTGTGTGTGTGTGTGTGAGAAATAAATTAACATAATACCTGAAGAGTGCGAAGAAATACTTAGGGCTCGTAGGGTTACGACTTCGTTTAAGAAGGAGCAACGAGAATGCGCAGAAATATGAACGGTTCATAGGACAGAGTAGGGTTCGCAATGAGAAGAATACGTAATAATGTTTGTAGGGATAGTAACAAAGATGGAGATGATTCACAATGAAGATGGTTGGTAAAATATGGTTCGTAGGGACAATAGGGTTTGTAATGAGAATGATAATGAAGAGGAAAATGACACTGAAGCATATTGAAGTTTACATAATGAAAAGGAAACTGAAGTGATTTACTGTTATATATAAAACCCTATTACAACGCTTTTTTGAAAGAGCGCTGTAAACGATCTCCTTATTTTATTTTTTAAAAACCTATTACAACGCTTTTTAGAAGTCTTTTGAAGCGTTTGTCCAAAAGCGCTATAAAAGACCTCTTTATTTTATTTTTTAGGCTAAATTACATTCGTGGTCCCTTAACTTAATTTCAGGTAATGTTTTAGTCCTTTATCTTTTTTTTTCTCGAGTCGGTCCTTTATTTTAATTTTAAGTTACAATTTGATATATTATGTTTTAAAATTTCAACAATGTTATCCTTTTTTGTACAAAAATTCAAAAAAATTATCAAAATTTTCAACCAAAACCCCATAAAATTAATAATTATCTTCAATATAATGCAAATTTCATCAAATCCATAACTCAAATATTAAAATGCACTCATATTTTTATCTCCAACAACATCAAATAAAGAATGAAAATATGAGTTTATTTCAAGATTTAAGATATGAATTTGATTAAATTAGTATTTTATTGAACATGATAATGAATTTTATGGGTTTTGTTTGAAAAGTTCGATGATTTTTTTGAATTTTTGTAAAAATAAGGACTATATTGTTGAAATTTTAAAACATAAAATATAAAATTGTCACTTAAAATTAAAATAAAGGACCAACTCGAGAAAAAAAAAAGATAAATGACTAAAACGTTACCTGAAATTAAGTTAAGGGATCACATATGTAATTTAGCCTATTTTTTAAAAGCATATTAGAGCGCTTTTTTAGAAGCCTTTTAAAGCGCTTGTCCAAAAGCGCTGTAAAAGATTTTATTATTTTATTTTTTAAAAGTCTATTACAACACTTATTTAGAAGTCTTTTGTCCAAAAGTGCTGTAAAAAACCTCCTTATTTTATTTTTTTAAAAGCCTTTTACAACGCTTTTCTAAAAAATGCTCTAATAGATCCTTTAATTATGTGAAAGCGCAAACCTTTTACATCGCTTGTATAAAAAACGCTCTAATATGTCATTTAATTATGTGAAAATGCAAGTCTTTTACAACGCTTTTCAAAAACGCTTTAAAAGCTATGTAACATAAGGTGGGAGCGCTATATTTTACAGCGCTTGTGTTTAAAGCGTTCCAAAAACATTGTAAAATATTATGTGAGGGCGCTTCAATTTACAGTGCTTTTGAAAAAGCGTTGTAAAAGCCTTATAAATATTATGTACAAACGCTATGTGACCTTATATGACTCTACAACAACGCTTTTTCCACAACACTTGTGAAAAAAGCGTTTTTGTATCCTCCTTTATTTTTAAAATATTATACAACAACGATAGTATTTAATAAATGCTATAAAAGGCGCGCTATAAAATATCATTTTTGACGTGATGTTATGCCTTTTTTTTGGACTAATAATTGATATAGTTTTAGATTTGATTACCATCTATCCTAGTAAAAAAAAAACTGTGTAGATTTTTTTTAGAAAGAACGACAAACATAGTTATAGAATTGGTTGTATTAATATTAATAATATTAATTTTATAATTCATCAAATCAGAAAAGAAATAACAAACATTTATTAATCTAAGTAATATTATTAGTTTTTTTTTTATTTAAAAAAAAAAATTCTAACAACTTTTCTTAGGTGATATGAAACTATTAACAAAAAAAATTAAAAGACCGTAATTATGAATTTAAGGTGGTGATTTTCTTTTAATAATTTTTTAAAATATATTACTATTATTTTTAACTATAAATAAATAAATATTATTAATGCAAGTAAAGATCTCACCAGTAAATTATGACACTCCATTCTCTTCATCATTTGTACAAATAGGAAGAAAAATGAACGAATGATTTTTGCTGCCATAATGTGCAATAGAAGAAAGAATGAACAAAACATATTTTTAATAATGAGCAATGTTATTCCATCACAACAGCTTTTTTTTATATATATAAAATCATGGCAATCACATTTATATATTTTCCACATTCAAAGAATAAACAATCTCTATTTTTTTTTGGTCTAACCTAATTTTTTCGTTAGCATTTATCATTTACTTTTTTGAATCATAAAAGAAAAAAATTGTACTAATTGCATTTAATTGCTAAATACATCAGAGAGAATGATATTTATTTGTAAAATTTGAATACCAAAATAGATCTTTCATATATATGATATAATATAATATAGTTAAGTCCAATAGTACCCCTTCAATAATAAAATATTGTCACGTTTGATTTCACATTAAATGATCTTTTAGTGATGTTTTGACTCTTGCAGCAACGTACGATATAATGAAGAGGTATTTAATGGGAATTATTTGCTTGATTAAAAATTATTTATATATTTTATTTTATTTTTTGATTTATTTCAGATTCTTGTAATTGACTTAGTGAGATAATATTTAATGTAGAAGAATTAATGTGAGAATAAATTTGTTCAAAGACTAACTCGTGGCACTAAGAATACTTGATATCGGTCTCAAATAATCAAATAATCCTAGGTTAGATTACTATTGTACCTCATCTAGAATAGTTACAATTAATCCGATCAAAAACATATTAATTGCCATAAACCATTAGTATAAAAAAGTTACATTACCATGAGGTAAATTCTTCGGTACATTTTTAAAATTAGCATAAACGAATTCATTTATTTATGATTATTAAAAATATAATTTATAACAAAATAATATAAGTTTATATAACTTATAAGAGAATAAATAAATACATATTACAACAACAATCAAGGTTTATTCCACTAAATAAGAATGACTATATAAATAACATGACGTCGTAATATTCTATCATATAACATATTCTAATAGTTTTTTTAAGTATTTTTCTATCTATTGCGATTCAATATCATTTTATTAATCTACTCTCCTTACTATAGAATCTACATATGTCCAACCACTTAAGGCAAGCTTCTACTATAGGTGACACTCCAAATCTCTCTCTAATGTTGTTATTTCTAATATCATCTCATCTAGTATTTCCACACATCCAAAACAATACTTACATATTTGCTTCACTTATTTTATCTTCATGTTGGTTTTTACCCCCAAATGCTTGGTCTCATATAACACTTGTTTGTTTTTATTTTGTATTTTTTTATTTATTTTTAGTTGTGCGATGAAAATTCCTTTTTAGTTTGAATAGTAATTTTTATCACATAAAACAGTAGAGAAACTCCTCCTTCAAATTGGAGTTGTTTCACTCGTTGCTAAACTTGCATTCTATATATTATGTCTTACTTATACTCACCTAGAAGTCATACACGTCTAAGGCTTGTCTCCAAGTCTCTAACCTTCAATTAAGTTCCTCCTCCAACTCTTGAAGTACGTTCATAATACAAAAATCATACATCTTGGTGTTGCCTCTTGGATGTGTTATGTAAGTACATCCAAAACTAGTTCTAAAATAAAAGGGTTTAAAGTTGACCCTTGGTGCAATCATATTAATATGGGAAAATCTTCAGCAGCACCACCTTGTGTCCTCACACTAGTTGAGGGCTTATTAAAGATTTGTGAGGCACCCAATTCCTCTATTTCCAAGATGTTTCCATACCTCAATAGGTATGTTGTTTGGCCCAACTCCTATGTCACTATTCAGCACCTCTTTTACCACTTGTTCTTGAATCCTATGATGAAAAGTATAACTTTGGCCCTCATCTCAAATGTTTAGCCCAATGTCACTCTAATATTGGGTGCTCTGCCAACTACCAATCATGAGTTAATTGATAACTTATTTAAGTAATTGAGTCATTAAGATTCTTCCATGTATTTTACGCATCATTTTTGCAGCCATATAATATTCTCAATTCTTTTGTGTTGTCGATGAAAAAACCGTAAATTGTAATAATTAAAACTATAGCCTATATCTTTTTAAAATAAAACACATAAGCAACAATAATATATACTTTAGTTGAAAGCTCAATTCGAAATAGTTTTTATATCCAAAACAATGGGGGGATCAATAATTAAAATAAGAGAGAATTTGTATACTATAGTGAACTAGTGAAGTGTTCGTGCCCTACGTGGGAGGGAAATTAGTCATGTGAAAATGACATAATAGATGGTGACTCGTCAAAAAAGTACTTTTGTGAAAATGATATATATGAATTTATTAAGGTCCACTCACTCAGAATCATCGTTAAATTACAAATATCATATTATTATTATTATTATTATTATTCACTTGTTGAATTTAAAATTTAAAATTTTAAATACTATAGTCTATTTTATTTATTTTTCATCACTAATTTTGTCATTAATTTTATTTATTTAGTAGTGAATTAACATTCAGATTAATATTTTAAGATTTTTGTGACAATAATGCAATTGTTGATTAACATTTGTCAAAAATTATTTTGAAAGTGTGCTCTTTGTATATATTATTAAAATAAGATTAAGAAAACATTATGATTAAAATTAAGATGATTTTAAAGTTCTTTAATTTTAAAATTATTCATTATGGTATATTTTTTTACAAATAATACAAATATATTTAAATATATCTTTTATACATTTACTTTTAAGTGAAGATATTTATACCATTAAAAAAAATTTATCTTTCTCATTTTTTTTAACAAGTACTGTGACAAAACTTCAAATTAATAACGTGTTGTTTTTATTTATAGTGTGATTGGTGTAGTTGTAGACATAAATTTAAATTATTAATTAAAATATATTTTTTTTAAATAATAAAAATATACTTAAATAAATCTTTGATACATTTAAATATGATTTTATTTTTTGTCTCATTTTTTTTTAAATTTAGTCGCATAAAAAATTCAAACAACATACAAAGCTGATGATATTTGTTAGGGTAGTTGAAATAGGTGTATATATAAATAAGTACAAATTAATTGTTATTTTTTTTACTTCAATTGATACTTTAAATTGATATGGCATTAATGACTATATTAATATTTTCCGTGAAAATATATTATTTTGTATTTATAAAGATAAATATTAAAATAAGTCATTTTATTAATTATAAAGAAAATTCAGTTAGAGTGACAAAGTATCAAAAATCCAAAATAGAACCGGTAATTTAGACCACACATCTATAGAATTGTCAAAACAAACTACCCAACCAATTTAGATTCAAATATAATGGACTATGAGCCTCATGGGATCATCAGGCTAATTAGCCTTCTTTAAATGTGGGCACAAAAACACTACACAAGACCAAATCTAAACAAGCTTCAGGCTTAGCAAGCAGCCCCTTTATTTAATTATTTGTTAGATATTGTAAAATTGTTAGAATTGTCCAAAAAACAATGGATTATAGCACAAAATATAACTTCAGAACTACATTACACATTATGTGACCAACACACAACCTACATTCAAATTGTCCAAACATAGAGATTATGCAGTATATAACACAAACTAAATTCAAATTATTTATATAAAATACAAACTTAAACTAAATTCAAATAAAGTGTTAAATAGTTTTAATTTGACTCCCACCAAAATTACTTTGGTCTTTTGTGACAAACCATCAAAATTCTTGTAAGGTGTACCACAAACCATCAAAATTTTGATAACACTAATAGTTATATTATTGTAGAGATCTAAATTAATTCATTTTATTCACGAGTTTGTTGATGAGATCCTCACGGTTCCTTGCATCTCCACCATCCTTGAAATAGGTTTTTGATCCTTTCAATCCTTGTACTAGCTTGTTATGTTCAAAGGACTACATAAATCTAACAATTTCCTTAAAGTGTAGACCAACATTGTCAATTAATGTACCATATCTTCAGTGCATACAATATCAAACCTCCCTAATTCCTACATGCAAAAAAGTGAAAGAATTGCAAAAAAAAGTTAAATGGGAAGGTCAAAGGAAAACTAGGAATCTAGAATTACTATGTAATATATGTTTTATCTGTACAATAATTTTGTTATCTGTCAAAGGAACTTTTTAATTATCTATTTTTGCATGCCTTTTCTTGTAAATTAGCTTTTATGCTTTTAAGATTAAGATATCTTCAAATTGGTTTTATACTTAGAGTTTTGATGTTAACAAAAATATTCTATGAAAACAATATATTTGACTTCACATAGTATGAAAGAAGATTCATGTTTTTGAAAACAATCTAAAATAAGATTTAATTCATATTTATAATTGAAGAAAATCTTTGACCAAGTTGAAAAGAATATATGGTCAAGATTTGAAGAAGATTTGATCAAGATTTTTATCTATAAGAATATATGAATTATTTACAAAAAGATTTGATCAAGATTTATCACAAGAAGATATGAATTATTTACAAGAAGATCAAGATTTATCTACAAGAAGATATAAATTACTTACAAGAAAATATGAACAAGAGTTGTTTACAAGAAGATACATTTTTTATTTGCAAATGTATGATTCAAATATTAACAAATGACAAAATACTGAATTGAACTTAGTCATATTCCTACTTGTGAAAATTTAAGAACCGGTCTAACACTATGTTCCCGCCTAGATCAAAGCAATCAATTGGAAGGAAGTTTCATCTGAAGAATTTGTAAAAGCAATCTTAACAAAATACGAACAGTGTCAATCTAAAGAATTTACAAACTCAATCTAAACAAAATATGAACAATATCAATATGAAAAACTTACAAACTCAATCTGAACAAAATACTAACATAATCAATCTAGACAAACTGCTCATATTGGATTCAGAAATAAAGAATTGGTTAAAAAACATATTATCAAAAAGCATCTTGTTCAGAATTATTTTTTGAATAAGATCATTGTTGACCAAACTAAGAATGGAAATACAATTCAGAATTAAATAATGACTAAATTGAAGCTTTAATTTTATCTATAAATAGATACTCAATGATGAATAAGAAAATCATCGAAAAATCATAGAATAGTAGAAGTCAAGTTCAAAATTTCAAATTCATCTTAGAGCTTAAAGAGAGAAAACTTGTTTGAATGAGAAATAGATTTTTAAGTGTTTTTCTTAGAGTGTGATAGTCATTGTTATAATTAGCTTGTTAGAAGCAACTACTCAAAGTTCAAACTTTTGTATTCAAACTCGATAGTGGTGTTAGTGCCTTCAACAATATGGGGTTGTCAGATTGTGTGGAGAAGACTTGACTAGTAAAGTCAAGGTGTGTGTTCTTCAAAAGTCTAGGGTTTTCGAGCTCTTTGAAAAGATTGAATTGAAGGGTTATATGTTTTATAATTCAAGTTGTTGAATTAGTGGATTAAATCTTTTTTATTGAAGTGATTGGATGTAGCCAAGTTAGCGGTGAATCAAGATAAATTACTTGTGTCACTTTATTCATGCACTTCTTACTTTTGTTATTGCTTCTACTCCAAATAAATCATCAAATTTAAATCAGTTTAATCAAATAATAAAAAAGTTATCAACTTAGTCAAACACAATTCAATTCCCTTCTCATGTTTGCACTTTCAATAAATATTACATATAATATTTACCATTTACGATTTTCCTTCTCTAAATAAATTTTTAGACATTCCACAAATATTTTTTTAAAGATGATGTTATGGACAGAATTTTTATTTCAAATTTTAAGGATAAGAGATACAGCTATACTATGCTGCTAGAATAAATGTATAATACATTTTCAACAGCTTGGCTACATATCTACCCTTGCAATAACATACAATAAATTCATGACATATTATACACGTCTAATATAACATCATGATTAATATTGTAGGATGCATGTTTTGTTTACTAACCATGAAAGGACCGAAAAAAAGATGTATACTGTTCACAAAGACAAAAAGTCAAAACATCAAGAGAGAAACAAAGACATTACCCCTATATACGAATTACTATTATGGACTTTGTTTCGGGTCAACAGTTCTGGTAGTTTCCTCTTGACCCCCTCGAACCTCCGTTTCATTCAAAGAAGGTTCACCTCCTACACAAATAAACACAAGTGGATAATAATAATAATAATAATTTTAATAATAATAATAATAATAATATTTTTTATAGCATTATTTTAATTTTGAATAAATACATTGCAGTCAATTTAATTTGAATAATTTTATTACAGCCTATTTTGTTCTATTTTTATGGTATATTATAATTTTAAGTTACATAGGGAACAAACAAAAGATAAACAAAATAACAAAAGAAAGAGAGGAAAAAAAATCATGCATCGTTTAATACACGGAGTAAGCATTTACTTGAATCAATTATTTGTACAAGTTTTCTTACAATATACTTAATCAAAATAAGCATGATATCATGAAATGAACATAATTTAGAATAGTATAGTACCACCAACATGCCAATATGAACCCAATGTAACAAGAAATTAGTGTTCTAGCGTCAAAAGAAAACCGACTCTACATTAGTGCCTGCATTTTTGGGTCTTAATGTGATTACATCTCGTTGTTTCTGATATAACAATGACAAAGTTGATGAAGCTACTGAGTTTAATTATTTTATTAGTGTTTATAATTGAAAACGTGTTTAATTTTGTCAATTTAAAACCTATCAGTTTTGTTCTTTTATCCCAAATATATATTATTTTACGAATCTCATATATATTCATGTCTTTCACACACTAATTTTTATATATATAATTAATGAGTTTAATTTGTATGCATTGTATACATATGGTTTTGCAATAGTTTTCTGTTTGGACTCTTGCCCCTAAGTTATTTTTATTTTTATTAGTAGAAATAAATTTTAATTTAATACACTTTTAAATATTTTATTTTCATAACAAAAGATAGATGTTGCCCCCATCCCCACCATCATTTCTCAAATTTTCTTTAATCTTTACTTTTATTATATTTCTCTCTTATATTTTTACGTACTCTACATTTCTTCCTTTTACCTTAAAATATCATGTGAAAATATATTATAAATTATTTTCACCCACTTCGTTATAAAAACTTATAATATTATAAATTGTTACTTTTTTAATTTCCAATACCAATTAAATTTTCATATTCTTTTTAATTACGAATAGTTTGGACATTTATTCTATTCTTTTTTTTTAAAAGAAATACTATTCTTATTTTCTTACCTCCAATAAACAAATATTTATGGATCCTCCACTTAATAGGCCTATATTTTGATATATATGCATGAGTTTGAAAGAAACTAAGCAAATAACATGATATTATATGATGATATAACATTTCAATCACACTTAATTTATATTTATGAATATCTTATAGCTTCCTCAATTTAAAAAAATAAAATAAATCTCTTCAAAATCTTCCATTCAAACATAACCATAGTTGTCAGCAGAATGAAATGACTCTACAAGAGGCAAAACATGTTCGATACCACCTTTGACCAAACTGTGTTCTTTGCTTGACAAGCTTCCTCTAACATTACATGTTATAATTTTATGTGGTGGATCACCAACATGAACTTCTCCACATATATATGCTGCAAGGAATCCAAAATATCGATCAACTAAGAATGTAGATTAAAGAAATTCTCAATGACAAGATAATTTTAGATTATTGATTCAACATATCTGGACTCCAATTCACAAAGAAATCCTCTTAAACATGGTAAGACAAAATCACATTGACCCTTTCTGTATGATCAATTTCAACAACTCATTGACCCAACTAGCAACAGAAAGCAAAGAACTTAATTTGAATTTTTCAAACAAAAAGTACAAAACATATCCATAGCATCAAGTAGAAGTGAACCAAATGATTTAATCAATTTAGAATCCACCGTAAAAGCTAGTTCAAACTAATAAACAAATTGGTTAACAAATATCATAATAGTAAGAAACAAACGGCTTCAGATTCTAAACATTTATACGGAAAAGTGATTGTATTTTCACGTGATACTTAAAAATTGATTACATGAGGAGATATAAATAGGACAGAAAATTAATTCTATATAATCAAATAGAACTGAAAATCAGGAGATTGGTTTTTCCTATAAATACTATCACTAAATAGGAAATAAAATTAAAATTAAAATCTTAATTAATACATACTAATAGCCATACACCATCACAATATGATTTTGATTTCATAATCAACATTTTCCGTCAATCTGGGTGGTAGATGTGTATCATGAGCAGATTGAATATGATTTTCTCAAATGTATTTCTTAGAAGAGCTTTAGTCAGGATGTCAGTTGTTTGGTTGCAGGATGGTACATGACCAATACTTATAATAGGGTTCGGCTTACTGATTCCATAGGGGTATTGGCAACCTTACACCCAAACATTTCAGGTTTTTGGAGTAAGTCTAGGGTGTGTTTCCTTCGAGAGACATATTCCCTCTTTTTTTCAGCAACTTCTATCCCTAAGAAATACGTAAGTTGTCCTAAGTCTTTGATTTCAAACAGACTTCAAATTCCCTAGCCAAGAGTTATTTCTAGTGTCTGATTTGGTTATGATCATCTCCTATGATAATGATATCATCAACATACACAATGAATAAAGTTATCTTTCCTTCCAACGAGTTTTTGACAAACATAGATTGCTTGAGGCCATACAAAGATTTTTGTTGCTTGCACACCTTGTTCAAAATGTCGGATGATTCAAGTCATGGGAGAATTTGGATGTATACTTCCTCTTCTAACTCACCATTTAGGAAGACATTTTTAATGTGTAGTGGCCAATCCAAGTTTGCAGCCAAGGATAATATGACTCGTACTGAGTTAAGTTTGGCCACTAGAGCAAATGTCTCTTCATAGTATATGCTATATGATTGGGTGAATCTATTTTCCACTAATCACGTCTTGTACTAATTTATGCTCCCATCGACATTGTATTTGATAGAGAATATCTACTTATAGTCCACCTGCTTCTTCCCCTCTTATATAACAATAATTTCCCAAGTATTTTTTTTAATTAATACATGAAGTTCTTCTGTTATAGCTCCTACCCACTCAGGTTGTTAGAGGGATTCTTGAATATTCCTTAGAATATAATTGCCTTGTATCCTTGTGATAATTTCCCATATGCCATGTATCTTTCAATGGGGTGTTGATTACAAGTTCTCGTCCTTTTTCTTAGTGCAATAGGAATATCATTGTCAATTAAACTCATATTGACAAGTTATGAGTTGGGAATAGTATTACCTAATGAAATTCCATTTTCTAGAGCCTGGTTGGATTCATGGATTTGCATTGGAGCTGTGTTTGACTCTACCATCTTTTTGCTTTTCCTCCTCATAGTGTAAACTTTTCAGTCAACTTTTTGTGCAGAAACTTCTACAAGTGCAATTTCAAAGACTGATTATGCAGGTGTGGAATTTTCTGATTCGTTGGTATGGAATTTTTTGGTGTTGTTTATGTAATTTCAAGGATAGGTTCGGTCACCTCAAATCCCAAAAATTGGATTATGCATTTTCGTTTAGGTTTAATGTATTCTCCCCCTGAATTCCAACTCTTGAGTGATAAGGTTGATTCTCAAAGAAAGTCACGTCGATAGTGTGGTAAAATCTTCTAGTTGTGGGGGAGTAGCACCTATACCCTTTTTGGTGAGGTGAATAGCCAAGAAAAACACATTTTATTGATTTTGGGTCACGATTACTATAGTAAGGGTTTAGGTTTTGGACAAAGGTTAAACATCCCAAAAAAAAATTCAAGGGAATTGAGGTGAGAATTATGCTGAATGGAAAGAGATTTTGGAGAATGGAATAAAGGGTTTCAATGTTAAGGATACGTGAAGGCATCCTATTTATGAGATTGGTGGCTGAAAGGACAGTTTTCTCCAAAAATATTTTGGTACATTGGTGGCTAGAATGAGAGATCTCGTTACTTCCAAAAGGTGCCTATTTTTTCTCTCTGCGACCCTATTTTGTTGGGGGGTATCTACACATGAACTCTGGTGTATAATTCCATGGTTTTAAGGTAGGACTCTAATGTTGCATTAAAATATTTACGGCTATTATCAGTTCTGAGCACTTTAATTTTTGGTTGGAATTGTGTTTGCACCATATTGTGAAAAAACTCAAATAATTTTTGAACTTTTGATTTATCTTTCATAAGAAATAACCACGTGACTCGTGTGTGGTCATCAATGAATGTAACAAACCATCTAGCACCAGTAATGTTGTTGACTCAAGATGGCCCTCATACATCAAGGTGAATTAAGGAGAAAGGTTAATAGGGTTTATATGGTTGAGGTGAGTATCTGCATTAGGTATGTTTGGATAATTGACAAACATCACATTGAAAATTCCTTAGATTTTTTTTTTTGAATAATGAGGGGAACATTTTCTCTAAGCACATGAAATTTGGATGACCTAATTGATAGCGCCACAACATTATAGACTTCCCATTATTAGGAGAAGCTACTACACAAGAATTTGATTTCTTTAGAATAATCTTCAACTTGCAGGTAGTAAAGTCCAACCCATTCTTTAGCATTGTCAATCGTTTTTCCCAACTCCAAAATCTGAAATTCAAAAAGATCAAAGGAAAATTAAGTGACACATTTCAAATATTTGGTAAGTTTGCTAATAGAGAGCAAATTACAATCAAGTTTGGACAGGCACAGTACATAATCTAGAATAATATTTTTTGAAATCACAATTGAACTTGATTTTCCTATGTTAGTGTGTAAAACATGCAAAATATTACCTTTTTGAGCTACTACAGTTGTACCATTTTTCATTGTAGTAAGCATAGTCTGTTGGAGCATTTTCTGTAGAGCTTCCATTTGTTCTTTGTTGAAGGGAAATGGATCAAGTTTATCCTCTGTTTCTTGTGGTTTATGTGTTACATTGCCTTTATTTTCCCTATTGTGGAATGGTTTCCCTTTTGATGGCTTTCTGTGAATGCTCCAACAAGTGTCCTTAGTGTGACCAGGTTTCCTGCAGTGCTCAACCAAGGTCGATTCCTTCTTTAAGCTGAAATCGTTAGGTGGAATTGGTTTCCCTTTGCTGCCATTGTTGAACCTTCAACTAATAGGGATGAAATAAGATTTCCCAACATGAGTTTCCTCTTAATTTCTTCTTTTCTCACTTCTGAGAATATTTCTCGGATTTTTTTGAAGTGGTTTAGCTCCAAACACTCTTCCATGCACTTCATCAAGATCTTTGTTAAGCCCCAATAGAAATTTGTAGATTCTATCCTTTTCTACCAGCACTTTGTACTTTTTCTTGTCATCCATACAATTACATTCTACATCTTCGTATGTATCAAGTTGTAGACAATATCAACTAAGGGTGTTGAAGTATTTTATGACAGATAAATCACCTTGTTTCAGATCATGGGGAAGGCTTTGAATTTCAAATATGGTAGATGTATTGTCTACATTGGAGTATGTCTCTTTTATTGCATCCCACATATCTTTGGCAGTATCATAGTACATGAAATTTTCTCCAATTTCATTTTTCATGGTATTGAGAAACCATGACATGGCTAAACTGTTCTCCAATTTCCATTTTTGGAGGTTGGGTTATCCTTTCTTGGGCTCTTTGCAGTCTCCTATGACGTAGGCCTCTTTCCCTTTCCCTTGGAGAAAGATTTGGACAAACCTCTCCCATTGAAGGTAATTTTGGCCATTTAACTTGTGGCCAATGATAAGAAGTACAGTCCCTTCAGTTGAGCTCACAAGAGTTATGCTAGTCTCCTTGGGAATACCTTATGTTTGCTCTCCCTTCATGGTTGGGTCAGTGGTAGAGATTAGGAATGGTTCAGATCGACTTTATTTTATAACGTCAAGTCAATATTATAAAAAAATATAGTGTTGGGAAATGTTGCCCTATAAATACTCATCAACATATAATCTTGTATGATATATTAAAAATTAAAATATTTTATACTATTAATTAATAAATTTATTAATTATCATTTGATAATTAGTTTTATTTTATAAAAAAATATGATTAGAAATTAAAAGTGGAGTTTGCTAGTTTTTTTTTTTTTTGCAACGGTAGTTTGCCGTCAGTTTTTTTGTTTTTTGCAACTTTTGATTTGATGTTGAGACCAAAATCAATCGTCTATGATTTTATAGAGACTAAATTCAACTAAAAAAAATTTACGATGACTAAAATTAAAAAGTAGTATGTTTGTAAGGACCAAAACTTATTTAAACCATTAATTTCATTAACAATTCTAATTTAGCATATTTTTAGTTTCACATTAGGTGTAGTAAAATTACAATGAATCACCTTGATTTTATAAAAGATATTTAGTGTAAATTTTGTTAAATTCCGGTGATTCGCCGTAATTTTATTAATGAAATTAAATATATATTTAGTAAGTCTCCTTTCGTAGTTAAGAAATTATCCTCCATCTCAAACTTTTATTTAAGAAATTCAAATTCAAATTCAAATATAGTGATACTCATATCAACACAATGTGTCTACTTTAGTGACTGAGAAAACAGATGTAAAAAGTTCAACTATTTTGAGCAAATTTATGTCGCGTGGTAGTTCAACAACAATGATTAAGACTTATTTATTCCACAAAATAGGGTTAACTACATAAATGAAATTACATTGTATTGATACATTTGTTTTTAGTGATTTAACTACTCATGGTGTATTCTCCTTACTATAATATATACATGTCTCATCTTTAGAGCCGTCAAAAAAGTCTCAAACTACAAAATTTCTTTAATTTTTTTTTATTAAAGCTTTATTATTAAGCCCTATCAAAATATTTTTTTTAAATTTTGGCCCATTATTTCATGGAGCTTAAGGGAGGGGAGCCTATAGGCTCTCAATATTTTGTTAATTCTGAGATTTATAAAAAAAAAATGAAAACAATTTATCGAAAAAAAATCGAAAACTTCTTATAAAAAAAAGAGAAATTTTTTATCAAAAAAGAAAATCAGACATTTTTTATCCAAAAAAATCAGAAATTTTTTATCAAAAGAAAATTGAAAATTTTTTATCAAAAATAAATTGGAAAATTTTATAGAAAAAAATCAAAAACTTTTTATAGTAAAAAATTGAAAAAATTTATAGAAAAAAATTAAAAAAAATTGAAAAATTTTATTTCTCAAAAAAGAAAATCGATTCTTTTTTTAAAAAAAGTGGACCTATAGACCCCTAAACCCACAAAATTTTGTGGGGCTTTTACTTTAGGGGTCTTTTAAATATTAATTTTTTTGCCGCCTCCAAAATATAGACTGGGGCCAATAATTAAGGAGTTTGTCAAATTGACAGCTCTACTCATCTCTACATATCCAAAGTACCTAAACCAAATTTTGATTAAGTGATCACCAACCCTGTATTTAATATTGTCATTCCAATCCTATTTCGTTTAGTCTTTCACATATTCAACGCAACAAGACTTATTTTATCATTATTCTTACAACTCTTACCAATGTGCTATAAAATTTTCCTTTCAATTTGAAGAGGACTTTTCTGTTACATAAAACACCTAAACTCCTCCTCCTTTTCAACCACTGAGCTTGAATTTTATAGGGTACCTCTTCAATTTTTATTTTTATTTTTGTTAATTTGAAGTATGGATATAAGATATTTAAATCATGAGACTTACTTATGGTATGATCTCCAACTTTCATATCCAAGTTAGAAATATTTTATATTTGTCCTGCTTTTTCCTTCGTTGAATACCTTCGAGAGATGACTGATGAGACCAGTCTCTTTCTGCTTTGTCTTTTGTTGAATACCTTCCTGGGATAACTTGTTTTACAATTCAACCTACAATGTGTTTGTTTTATCGGTAAAAATATCATCAGCAGTAAAAACATGTGTTCGTTTTATTAGTAAAAACATCATCATCAGTAAAAACATCCTCAACACACGTCAACAAGTGAAGAGATAATTTGCCTAGTTGACTAATGCTAGTAAAAGGGAGAAAATTGCTAATTTATGAGTGATGGATCGGCAACTTCAAGAGGAGAATATAGTGTTTTACATAAATGAATTATTGAGTTTTAAATAATCTTTTATACATATAATGAATAGTTGTTAAAAATGAAAATTATTCAATGTTCCTAGAATAGAATATGAAAAAACCACACAAAACAATTGCGATTTAAAAATATATATCTTATATCCATACTTATCATAAGTCTTCACTACTCAATTCTTGAGTCCTTCTCTACTTAGGCATGAAAATAAATTATATCTTTTTCTTTTTCTTTGATGTTTTGGTGTCGACAAATGACTTATTCAAGGAGAGAATAAGGATAGGAAAGACATCCAACAAAACCTTATTCAGTCAAGTCTAATTAATTTGATGATCTTGCTTGTTGAGAACAAAAAAGTTAATAGCTAAAGTAAACTGGACAAAGTGAAGGGGATGGGGCAACAAATCTTGAGTTCTCAAAAAGACTCATATTGGATTGCATCTATCGAACACATCACATCGTGTCATTAGCAAAAATAAGACAGATATTACAAAAAGTACTGATTAGTGTATTAACTTATAATGAAACATCACTAACCAAAAAGTACATATGGTTTGGCTCTATACAGGAATGCAAACAGGGTACATGAGTTGATACAACATGATATAAGCACATGGTTTGAGACTGACTGAAAAATGGCATGGCATGGTATCAAAACTAAGATACGAGGCCTGTGCAACTGGAGGAGCATTCGTATTGCATAAATTCGCATCCTTCCAACACTTTTAGAAACTTTTCCTCAATTTGATGATGAGTGTGAACCAACACTCATAAAACCACAAGACCACGTGCTGAGAAATCATCCTGCCATCCATTTACCCAAAAAAAGGGTAACATGTTCAAAAGGAAAAACTGTACTTGATTATATTTTAAAAAACAAAATTGCTAATACTTAAACACTATATTTGGCAGGCATTCATCCTTCTTCTCCTTGAAGCTCAAACAATTTACAAGTGCATTCAATTCCACAGTTTTGCCTTCGAAGAGAAGAAACTCACTCAAAGTTATCTATCAACTCCTCATTTAGCAAGATCAATAGTTTGCTAATGCCTGAAGGCACCCATAATTTGTCTCATGCTGTTTGTGGCCCCTTTTTGCCAAAACCAGTGTCTTGCATCATTGCAACAAATTCACTGTAATCAATTCGTCCATCCTGAAAACAGTGCAAAGTACAAGTCAAATAAAGAAAAACAAGAAATTAAATGTAATTAGGAAGTTAAAGGAAAAATCCCGAATCCCTAGAATGCCAAATGATTCTCTCACACTCAATGGGAGTATGAGAGAGATGAAAGAGAAAAAAAAGATGTGAAACTATGTGTAAAATTAAGATCCATTACATTATCCCGATCAGCTTCACGTATTACATCATCTAGATGATCGTCTTGTAGGCCAAACTGTTGACAGGCTTGTTGAAGCTCATCCTTTGTAATGTATCCACTCCCATCTTTGTCAAAGTAGGAAAAGGCTGCAAATAGATGATCCTCCTTCTGAACCTGGTTTAGATGAAGCATAGCTGCTATGAATTCACCATAATCTATGGTACCACTATTATCAATGTCTGCCTGAATTTTAAACAAGGAAAAAAGATTCATCAGATGAAATACAAAATAGAATCAATCATTCGATTGAACGCAATATGAATTGTTCAAGGTCAGTTATCCTATCAAAAGGATGAAAATGAAAGGCATTCTTGGATAGCCAGCAAGCACTCACCGCTTGCATTAACCAGTTAATTTCAGAATCCTTAAGAACAGAACCCACTCTCTCTAAACCATTTTTCAGTTCCTCAAGAGTGATTTGCCCGCTATTATCTGTGTCTATCATCTTGAACATTTCCTTCAGCCCTGCAATTTCCTCTTCGGACAGATTTTCAGCAATTACCTGCCAAGTGGTATAATACAGAAAGTCATGCTACATAATATATTTTTTCTTGAACGTAGGAATTGTTTCCCATTGGCAAAATTTGCAACATGATAAAAAATAGTAGCTTTGTTTCTGCTTTATTCTCCAATTGACTAAGCATCAAATCAATTAGACAAGTTTTCTAAATTTACAGAAAAGCACTGATTAGAAAATTATATTTCAGTAATAAAAGCAATGATTTCTGAGCACGATGAAGTTAGCTTTTAAATTTCACGATCTATTATATGCTCCAAAACAAATAGTTTCAGGGGTTGGTGGGTCTGCACTAGAGCAAAAATATAAGAATGCACAAAGATGGTTTCCATGTAACATGCAATGCTTCTGATCTTAAATAACTGGGGGATACTCACTCGAATCGCAATTTTCTTGAGCTTGTTCATTGCAGAGAATTGCTTCAATCGAGATAAAACAGCAGAATCAAGTGGTTTATCAGGAGCAACACCTCCAACCTGAACCCACGGATGGCCTGCATATCATCAATGATAACTTAATATATTTCTATATTTAAAATGAAGATTAATATTTTAATTTTGAAACAGAAGATAAATTATGCTTATCATTGAAAACAATGAGATTAATGTCATGATTATGAAAATCATTTTGCCACTTCTGAGAATCATATATCAATTATCTTCAACATTAAGTAAATTAGTAAGAGAAAATTCCTAGGCTCAAAGGATAATTGATTAATGAATAGCAGCCAACTAACTCGTGAGCAAAATAGTATAAGCAATAATAAAAAGCATAAGAAGGGAAAAATAGTGGTTCAATCATTATTATGTTATTAAAATTCTTGTTTCAAATTTATGATTAGTAAGGATATGCAAAGTTTACATGTCAGTTACGTGAAAATGATATGGGGGTGTAATGTCACGAAATATGAAACAGGGCACCATTTCATTTGAGATATCAAATGAATCTTCATACACATGACAAGGATCAAAGTTTTGGTTTGTCCAGCATAGGGAACATAAAATGAATTGCAGGTACAATTCATATTCTTTTTAGATTTAAATTTAAGTTGTCAAATTTTATTGAGAACCATGCTTTACTACCCCTTCGCCCTTCGTGGTGATTAAAGCAAATAGGACAAAATTTTATTTTATATAAATGAAAAGCCTCAGTCTGTAATATGAGTCATAAGAGCAGCTATTAGTTTAGAGTAGTAAGTTGTAACTAACGAGATAACATGTCATCATGAATATAGTACATAAACATTGTTTAAAAAAGAAAAATAAAATCCTGCGTAACTGGACTTATTAGATCTCTAGTAACAAAAAACTTCAAACTATTCCAAAATGCATTTGAGATCAAGCCATTTAGCATCAAAGAGGCATGCATACTCACAAAGAACTTCATGTGCCGTCAACCGCTTCTTAGGGTCCCTTATAAGCATTCTTCGAACAAGATCCTTTGCACTTTCAGATATGCTTGGCCATGGTTCAGAAATAAAGTCAAGCTCTCCTTTCAATACTTGCTCAAATATTCCTTGTTCCGATTCTGATCCAAACATCAAACACATGAGGCATATATTACGTCGCAGACACAACTAATACTGCTAACGAAAAACAACAAAATCAAGTGGCATAACATTCTCACCATCCCAAAATGGGGGAACTCCACTGAGTAAAATGTAAATGATCACCCCAGCACTCCAAATATCACATTCTTGACCATAGTTCTTCCTCAAAACTTCAGGGGCCACATAGTATGGGCTCCCAACCACATCAGTAAATGTTTCACCTGTGATAATGGATATTTTTCTCAATCAAAGGAAAAGCAAGAGCTTTGATCACAGTTAAACAAAATAGGTAAGCTCGCCCTAGTTAATCAAGAGAATGTGTCAATGATATGGAATAGCTTGATGTCCTATGTATATGACTAAAAGTCTTAAACAACTAAAATGCACTCACGCTGCAGGCCTTGCATATTGCAATACACTTACATGCATATACAATATTTAGCACACATGGTCAGTTAGTCCACTTTCTCTCTTCACCATAGAATAATATAAACATAAGCACTATAACCACTATGTTATATTATTAAACTTCTTTCACATGATTCTTCGTAGACAACCCGCTGAGGTGATAAAATGCATTAAGGGATGAAACCAGCTTACCATATCATAACAAAATATGAAATTAGCTTTCATTATTCTTGACAATTTAAGGGATGAAACTTCGATCAAGATAAAGTATTCATAATATTGCCCTGAATTTTAGCTTGACTAAATTACAAAAGTAATTCTTCCTTCATTGAATATTAATTTTGGAAACATGAGTAAATTAATTACAGGAGATCAAGATAGTAAAGAAAAAACGTGAGTGCCTGTAGCTTTTGTTGAAACATCAAACAGTTGCTTCATATGACAAATTTAAAGCAATAATGACAAAAAAGTTTGCAAGAACAAATTGTCCTTTGCCATGTTATAGTAGACAAGAATACTGACTGAGAGAATGTATTCTAAATCAGTAAAGAAGTTATAACTTTTCATGTTTCCATTTTTTAACAACACTTTTACATATCTTCTTTTGTATCCAACTTTCTATTTCTGATCGCAATTACATCTTTCACTTTATTTCCATCTTATTTCTGTCTCTCTCTTCCATAAGCCATCCTCACACTTGATTAATATAATTTGCTCTATAAACAGCAAATTGATCACACCAGGTAAAACTAAAAAAGACGAACAGAGGGTAAATGTAACTTGTAACTGAAAATTTTGATAATTTTAAAACTAGACACAAGTGTTGTACTCCCAATCACATAGGTAAAACTCCCAAATCAAAGCCTTATGTTTGATATTATGTTAATAGAGAATAACTATGTGGGTAGAATAGGAGCACACTATTCAACAATAAATAGATAATAATCATAATGTCTCTCGTAACATTTCATGATCATATTCAACTTAATACTAGTTCCCTCATGTAAACTACTATATACATCATTTTCACTCATTTAAGTAAGAAGAACAATAATAATGGTGAAATGGAAAATAAAATAAAAATACCTGGTCTAAAAAACACAGAGAGTCCAAAATCAATTGTCTTAAGTGGTGCTTCTTCTTCATGGTTAACAAATAGAAAATTCTCAGGCTTCAAGTCTCTATGCATAACACCTAAAGAATGACAAGCCTGAACAACACCTAAAATCAACCTAGCAAGTTCAGCAGCTTTTCTCTCAGTATAATGTCCTCTCTGAATGATCCTATCAAAAAGTTCCCCACCAGCACACAACTCCATAACAACATGAACAGCAACAGCATCCTCATAAGCACCAACTATTTGTATCACATTAGGGTGACCAGCCAAGTGATGCATTATCTGAATCTCCCTTCTAACATCCTCAACATCATCTTGTGTTGTTAATTTCCTCTTTGCAATTGATTTGCATGCAAATTCCTTGTTAGTCCCTTTTTCCATACATAAAAACGTTGTACCAAATTGCCCTTGACCTAATTTCCTCCCCAAACTATAAAATTCCTTTATGTTTTCTGTTTTTCTACCCAATACAGATTCTACTTGAAGTCCAACACTTGATACCCTTTTCACATGAGTAGGTTTCTTAGCTTTCCCTGCATCACCCTCACCACCACCACCAGTGCTAGATGCTGGTGCATTATTTACCTCTGGTTTAACCGGCTTCTCCGGTTCAGCCTGAACCGGAAGCGGCTTTGTTTCCGCTGCAGTTATTTTTACCTGTTCAGGCGGCGTGCTCTGAACCGACATGGGAGGATTATTATTGTTATTATTATTATTATTATTATGAGAACCTGTTTCGGCGGAACTCGACTCTCCTTTGGTGGAATCAGTTGAAACATTCGGCGGCGACGGAGGTTTGTCCTTTTCATCGGCGTTAGGAGGAGGAAGCCTAGGCTCCGGTGGGCGAGTTTTCCATACGGCGGCCGTAACGGATTGAAGGAAGCCAGTGCCGCCGAGGTTTGGTCCTACACAGTTGTTACCCATAAAAATAAAAACGACGTCGTTTCAGCACCGTGTTTGGGTCCAGTCTCTCCACGACGCCATTGACGGTGAGTATTGAGAGCTAGGAGAAACCCTAGTTTATTTGAAATTTTGAGATCTCCAAATTGAAATGGCTGTTGGATTTAGAAAATTGAGGTTTGACGGAAAACGAATGAATAATTTAGGAAATTGAGAAATCCATATTCGGAATCAATTGAAATGGTTGAAGAGTAATGAAAGAAATTACAATGTTGAAAAAGAGAATGTGGAATTGTAAAGAGAAAAGAGGCAATCGGGATACGATGTTTGGTTGCAAAGGAATCGTGGAGGTGTTAGTTTGTTTGGGAGAAATGGATGAAAGAAAGAAGAAGGAAAAAAAAAAAAAAAGAATGGTAATTGTGGTTGGTTAATATTATTATTTTATTATTATTATTATTATTATTATTATTATTCAGAAATGAGGAAATGGAGAAGACGATGGACATGATCAATTCATCATCTACAGCTCATTAGCTCGTTATACATGACGAGAAAAGCCATACCGCATGCATGCAAATATGTTAAATAATAATATTTTATACCATATTTATTTATATATATATATAAAAGGAATGCCGAGTTTTTTATTCACTTTTCTCCTTCAATTTTACCTTTTAATTTAAAATATCATTATTTTTTTTATTCAATTAAATAATTACATTTTTTTTAATGTAGTGTAACTTTTACTTATTCCGATTTTCTCTTTCAGTTAAACTATGTTATCTACAAAATTATCCTTTCTTATCAATAAACTCAAATTTTGAAATAACTGTATACTAACTTCTATTATTTTATAAATAAAAAAACACAGGAACGGACTCGCATTGTTAAGTGTTCTTCAGCACCTTAATAATAATAATAATAATAATAATAATAATAATAATAATAATAATAATAATAATAATAACTCATCTTTCTTTCTT
>JBBPBT010000217.1:3411809-3428571 GCA_037974875.1 Cicer bijugum
GACCAAAAATGTATTTAAATCTAAATTTTTGTATCTTTTGTTTTTGTATTTTCTTTGTTCAATTGTGGCTTGGTCCCCTTTTTCTTCAAAAAAGAGTATGGTTACTTCATTGAAATATCTCTATATCTCTAGGAGTGATTGATCTCTCTAATTCCTTTTTCTTTATCTATAATTTAGACATGGTGGTCTTCTATACAGTTATAGAATTAATACTCCATTCATCATAGTGACCCATTTGTAAAAAAATTATAAATTAATTAAAGAATGAAAATTTTTAAATTTCAATATAATATCAATTACTTTTTTTTAATTATACTCTCTAATTAATATTACAAATGTCACTTTGATCACCAATCTTTGATAACAATATTTAAGTTAAAATATTTTTCTCTCTTTTATTAATATATTATTAAAAAATGAATTTACTAAATAATATCTCTTTATTGTTATTGTCAAAATGAATACAGTGTTGTGTATATTTCAGAGAGTTACAAGCAGTGGCAGAGTTTGACTAAAAAAATTGGAGTGACCGACATAAAATATAATGTATAAATTAAATATACAAATAATATTATATAGTAAAAAATTAAGTTATAATAAACACAAAGTGTAATATCAAATAATCTAACTACATGACTTAAGAATACCTTAATGTTATACTCTCTTTAATTAACTTGAAATCGTCAATAATAGACTCAGAACTAATATTTGCAGCAATTTCCCTTTCAATATAAATAGTCATACTATCTGCCAAAAAGTCAATTTCTATCTTGTTTCTTAACCTAGATTTAATATTTTTCATTGCTAATATACTTTGTGACTTGTGACAGTAGAAATTAGAAGAGTCATGATAAAACAAAGTAGTCTATCAATCAAATAGAAATTATGTGCCTTTTTAGTTGCAATCAAACATGAGCACAATTTTTGGATAGCTAATAAATTCTTCAAATTTAAATCTTGACGATCATTAACCAAGAAATGTTGGAGTTGAAATTTCAAATTAATCTTCTCTTACATATTGAAATCCACAAGGTAATTTTTTTTAACTAAAAAACAATTTTTTTTAAATGTTAAAAACTTTATAATTATCCTTAGGAGTCAAAGCACAACTTCGACAGTACAAAATATGTTATTTAACTCTTGTAATTGTTGATCAATAGTAGTACAAAATATTTCAACTTTAAAATAATGCTCTATTGTAACCTGACCTTGTTGAAGATGAGAGCGTCCAAATCTTGTTGAACGAACATCGTTGAGATCAGGAATCTCAATATCATGTTTTTCACAAAAAGTCTTCAGTTCAATAAATAATGCATTCCAACCATCTTCTCTCAATGTTTGAATAAGAGACTTTGTAGTTCCAACCAAACACATGACATTAAATATATCCTGAGATTGTTGTTGTAAGGCTTGACAAAGTATATCAGTTATCTCCATAATTTCTTTCATCAAATGCAAGATAAATATAAAATCAAACTCCTTCAAATAATTCTAGGCACTATCAGCATCCCCACATGTAGAATAATTTCCTCTTTCATTTGTAATTTTTTTAAAACAATACAAGTTGCCTCGTACATATTTATAAAACTACAAACAGAAGAGAAATGTGATCTCCAACGAATATCGTCAGCTCGTTTCAAAGTACCAATTTTATTTATACCTTTACCAGTTACAATCTCATCAATTTTTAACAAATGTGCAATTTCCTCTAATTGAGTAGCTTGTAACTCATCATAAGGCTTAGTAGAAGAACAAATAACATTAACAACAAAAGTTAGCTTCTCAAAAACTTTATGAATTGGAACAACTTCTCTTGATGCAGTAACCAAAGCAAGTTGCAATCGATGAGCAAAACAATGGACATAGTATGCATAAGGACAATCTTTCATAAATAGTGCTTGTAAACTGTTCCATTCTCCTCTCATATTACTAGCACCATCATACCCTTGGTCACGTTCTAAACATTTCTCAAAGTCATCTTCAAAAACTATAGGAATCTTGGAAAGATGATTCTCATTTTCTTCAATTCTTGGATTCTCATAGATAGTTTCAGATGTATAAGTTATAATTTCTTCATCTCTTTCACTCTAGCAAATTTTTCTCTTGAAAAAAGAATCAATTCTTTTACTATTCTTCATTCTCACAAACTTCTCTAAATCAACTAATTTAGGAAACATAAAACATATTTTCAGTGAAAATTAAATGAAAACAAAAATCAAACACTTTATATGCAACAAAAAAAACTCGAACACCCTCATATTAACAAAAAAAACAAAAAATCAAATATCTTGTATGCAAAAAAAAAAACTCAAAAAGAATCAATACTAATATTTAATTTGAAACAAACTCAAAACAAAAAAAACATCCAAAACAAAACTCAAAAAAACAAAACTCCAAACCTAAAACCAAAACTGCAAACGTGAAACAACAATTCTGATTTCTGATGATAATACAAATTGAAATTCGTACCTTTTGAGTTTGGACGAACGACCAACCAAGACGGAGGCAAGGGCGAATGGGCAAGGGCCGAGGGCAACTCACGACTAGCCGAGAGCGACAAGGCGACTAGGCGGGGGTGCTCGACAGCAAGCAAAGGCAGAGGCGGATGCGAGACGTGAAACTGAGACAGAGGCGAAGGCGGAGGCGGAGGCGACAGGGACCGCGCGATTGCGAAGCTGATGAAGAATCGTGTTTCACTGTTTTCAAACTCGCGTGTTTCGCAGGAGGGAGAGATTTAGGTATAAGGTATATTGTAGTTTTTTAATTTTAAAGAGGGTATTTTGGACATTTTGCCTCTTTTTTTTTTTTTTGCCGCGGCCCCCTACTATGCTCCGCCTAGGGCTGGACAACATCTTGTGGTCCAACCGAAACCGACCGGTCCGAGGCCCAAAACGCGCAAACGGGCAGATAAAGTCGGGTCTAACGGGTAAGCAGGTGAAGAAAGATGGATTGGGCTGGTTATACACGGGCAGGTTCGGGTTGTAAAAATTGGACCGTAATAAACCGAACCCGACCGTATATGTGTGGGGGCGTTTGGGCCACGGGAAAGAAACAGACCCAATCCTGGAGATTCAAAGTATAAATACTTAACATTAACAATCAAACCCTAGATATTGATTATAATTTGGTTAAGTGTTCTGTTTTTTATTTTATTGATTATAATTTGGTTAAGTGTTCTATTTTTTATTTTATTTTAATTACATTTTATCTATTCTTAGTAATTTGGTTTCTAATTTAAATTATGTTAAATGTGCAGGTTTATCATTGAAGATTTGAATCTTACGTTGATTTATGGTCTAATAGTTCATCATCAATCAATTTAAAAATGAGACAAAATTAGATTAATGTATTGATCAATGAAAATATAATTATTTTGATTAGTTTTGCATTGTAAAAAGGTTAACAGTAAATTAAATAAGGTTAACAAAGGAAAACTGAGTCAAAAATAATTTAATAATGAAGGAATAAATTAACAAAATTGTTTTACTCAAATTAACCTCTTAAATAAATATAAAAATGCTTGGTAAAATTAATTGGGGTAAATTTTTTTGAATAGGCCAAAAAGAATTTTAGACTTTATTGGACAAAAATAATTTATTGGGCCAAACTTTTTTGAATGGTCTAAGAAAAATTATAGACTTTATTGAAAAAAAAAAATCAATTTAGACAACAAATGCTACATAGTTCAAAAAGTGTCTGACCCGAATCTACCCACCCGTAAGACTTGCGGACCGTTGACCCGACACCCGTTCAAACCGAAAATTTAAATGGACGAAATTGGGTCTCTTTTGACCACCTGTGGATTGGAACGAAATCAGAAATTGGGCCCGAAACCGTCCGGACCCGCTCGTTGTCCACCCCTAGCTCCGCCTGTGGTTACAGGATCTATATAGAATAAGCTAAAACACTAGGAACAAAGAAATTAACAGTTAATCATAACTACCATAACTGTTTTATAATAGAAACAATTATGGACTTAATGTCTAACAAAAACAGTTGCAAACTTAGGCTAAGTAATATTAGTTGACTTTGATAACTTGACTTGATCATTACTATGAAAATCCAATCCTTTATATATATATATGACATGATCAATTGAATAATATTAGTTGACTATTTTTTTTATATGTGTAGTTTAATGTGTTAGATAATGTTATTATATATTAGTAGTAAGGGTATTTTAGACATTTATATTATTTTATATATATATATACTCATTGTAACCCTATTAACTTAAGTTTGATTCATTCTATGTTATGAAACCCTAGAGTGGTTGTCTCTTGGTTGTCTATCTTCTTCCTCTTTTTATTGTTAACATGGTATCAAAGAGCTTTGGTTGATTTTGGGATCTACTGTAAAGAAGAGAGATTATTTTGATAGGAAAGATAACCGGAAAAAGAGAAAAGAGAAGAGTAACCCTATTTCCGATTTTGTTAAATCAGTCTCACAAAAACATTGATTGCGCATTCGTTAACCGTTGGATCGGGCTGCTTTTTGGACACCAGGTTTGAAACATTCAGGTCTTCGTCTTCAACGGTCGGATTGGCGAAACAACGTCTGTAGGGGGAGAAATCGTGCTCGCACAGAACCAGATTATCCCTAATTTATTTTGTCTCAGTGATTGTGTTTGTCGTATTTTCTTGTCATTATTTGTTATGGTTGGTGCTAAGGATGATTCTCTTCAAGCACATTGGAAAGCACATTGTACGAAATTGGGGAGAGCACATAAGAAGAATTATAGGGGACCATCGTCCAATGTTGTTGTTTCTGCTCCTCCTACCATTGACTCTAGTTCTGATTTTGGTTTGGCTCACATGATTTCAATTGTTGTGGTTCTTTGCTGATTTGGTTGGTAATTTAATTGTTCCTCTCTCCTATCTATTTGGTTGCTTTCTTTTGTATTGTCGCTCTCTCTGTTGCTTCTTTTGTTCGATTGCTCATCTCTCTAGTGATTTGCTTTGTTGCATCTCACATATTGATTGTTCTATTTGTTTGCTCTTCTCTCATGTGGTTCATCTATTTGGTTGTTTCTCCATTTGTTTAGTTTGGTTTAGTGTTGTTTAGTTTGGTTTGATTTAGTTTTGTTTGGTTTGATTTGGTTTCGGTTTATTTTTTGTTGGCTTGGTTCTTCTCTTGATTGTGACTATTTGATATAATTTCTTATTGGTTTGGTTTCTCTCTTTATTATCATTGTTTGGTATAGCTAATGATCCTCTCTTTGGCTTCTGCTTCTTCTGTCATTGCTTCTCTCTTTGTTGGTTCTTCTCTTTGATTATTGCTTCTTCTTTAGTGACATCCCTCTTATCCCCCGGCTATCCAACCACCTCCTGCGATTGTTGATCCTCCTCATTACCCCTCTCGTCAACTTTTTCTGAGACCTCTTCCTATAAAGAGGTTGTTCTTGATCCTCTTTGACAGCATACTATGGCAGAAGAACTATCTGCATTGCACAAAACCAATACTTGGGAATTAGTACCTCTTCCTCCTGAAAAACGTGCTATTGGATCTCGTTTGGTATACAAGATCAAAATTAAGTCTGATGGGTCAGTTGAGTGCTACAAAGCACATCTTGTTGCTAAGGGTTTCTCTAAACACTATGGTATGGATCATGAAGAAACTTTTGCTCATGTACTCAAGATGAATAGTATTCGCATTTGTTCACAAAGATGTATTCCATTAAACATTTTCGTTTTTTTTAGTTTAGTTGACAAACTCTCGATGCACCATGTTAATGCATCGTGAATTTGAGGGGAGATGTTAGATAATGTTTTTATATATTAGTAGTAAGGGTATTTTAGACATTTATATTATTTTAAATATATATACTCATTGTAACCCTATTAACTTAAGTTTGGTTCATTCTATGTTTAGAGTGGTTGTCTCTTTTCTTCCTCTTTTCATTGTTAATCTTAACTACCATAACTGTTTTATAACAAAAACAGTTATGGACTTAATGTCTAACAAAAACAGTTGTAAACTTAGGCTAAGTAATATTAGTTGACTTTGATAACTTGACTTGGTCATTACTATGAAAATCCAATCCTTTATATATAGTAGGATTGAGGAATTACTATTTTTTACCTGTGTAGTTTAATGTACTTGTAAACATCATGTAAAATGGTAAGCATAATATATCGTCGGCTTATGTAAGGTAAATTGAAGGGGTAATTGCTTTGTGAAACATAGATTTGGATCTCTTGAGTCGCGAGATTGGGAATTCAACGGATCAATATTTTTGTGACATATGGATCAACATCAAAAAATTCAAAAAACAACTATTTTAATTTTATATAATTAAAAATATCAATTTTAGATCTACTATGTATCATTGTCAATTAAATAACTATCAATATATTGATTACGTGAATGTAGAGACTCACAACTACAAATAATCCATATTTGTGAAACATTGGGAGATGGTTATGTAAAAAAGTCATATAGAGGCAATATATGTCCTAGGATTGTGAAACAAAAAGAACTCATGCTACGATATAGAGGCAATATATGTCATAGGATTCAACAAATATTGGAAAAGGAAAAAAGAGCAGTTGGGGGTTGGTTCCCAACTTGGCATGGAGATGATGATTTTAACTTGTTTAGTGTCACAAATGGTGTAGATACTTATACGGTAAATCTACACACAAAAACTTGTGCTTGTCGTAAGTGGGATTTGACTGGTATTCCGTGTTGCCATGCTCTTGTTTGTATATGGCATAACAAAGCTGATCCAGAATCGTACGTTTCACCTTATTATAGGTATAAAACTTGATTTTAACTGCATTATTGGTATTCTGCATTATATGGTGTTCAGTTCTGGTTCTAGTTTTATTCTTGTGCTTGTTCTGGTTTTATTCTGCTAGTTCAATTCTGTTTTTATTCTTGTGCTGGTTTTAGTTTTATTCTTGTGCTGGTTTTAGTTTTATTCTTGTGCTGGTTCTGGTTTTATTCTTGTGCTTGTTCTGGTTTTGGTTTAAATTGTTGTGCTAGTGTTCAATTCTGGTTTTAGCATAATATGGAGTAGAATAATATGTTGGTTCTGGTTTTAGCATAATATGGTGTTGGTTCTGGGGAATAATATGTTGGTTATGGTTTTAGCATAATATGGTGCTAGTTTACTTTTGAAGCAAGTGGAAAATGCATAATATGTTGGTTTTAGCAAGTGGAATAATATGCTGGTTTTAGCAAGTGGAATAATATTGCATTACTGCTTGTTCTGCATTATTGCTTGTTTATTGCTAGTTCTAGTTCTGCATTGTTGATGGTTATGTTCCGGTTCTGCATTGTTGATGGTTCTGTTCTGCTAATGCTAGTTCTGGTTCTGCTGGTTTATTGCTAGTTCTGGTTCTAGTTCTGCTCTGCTAGTTCTGGTTCTGCTGGTTTATTACTACATGATTATGCTACTTTGTTCTGCTAATTCTAGTTCTGCTACATGTTTTGGTTCTGGTTTACTTGGTTATGACATGTTTCTGGTTCTTTAAATAGGAAAACAAACTTCTTGACATGTTACTCTTACATTATAATGCCATCAAATGGACCAAAACTTTGGCATGCATCAAATGGAGATCCTATAAATCCCCCAATCATGAGAAGAGCACCGGGTAGACAAAAAAAAAAGGAACAAGTCCAATGACGAGTCAAAAGGTTCTAACAAACTACCAAGACAGTTTGCAACTGTGAAATGTAAGAACTGTGGGAAGCTTGGCCACAACACGAGGACATGCAAGGGTAAAAGTGCAGCAGATAGAGAGATACCAAAAGGTGGAAATAACATCAACATAACAAAGAGAACAAAGACAACAAGGGTTGGAGGTGATGAGGGAGAAACACCAACAATTTTATCTCAAGATTCACAAGCTCCACAAATTCAAGATTCACAAATCAATTGAATGCACGAAACTTGTGATTTTTATTTTGGTTATTATGAATATGTAATCATACTTGGACCTATTTAATTTGGTTCCTATGAATATGTACTTTTGTTGGATCCTTATTTGGCAAATTATAGCTTATCTTTCATCACAATTTTCCCAAACTTTTCACCTTTACTTTTAATTTTGTCCTAATTATTTCAGAAATTCAAACAATTGCTGTTGTAGATTTTTTTACTGATTTATTAAGAAAACACATTTTACTATTTTTCAAACTATTTTTCAAAGAACAAAAAATCAAGTTTATGAGCACATCCTAATGTCTTTTAAGCTTGTTGAAAAGAAGTCTACTGCGGAGCTGTAAAACTATATCAGATAATTTGGAGAATTTGACACTTTTATATTACATTACTGCTGATTTTATTTGTTCACAAGCTAACTCAAATAGATGCACCCTTCCCCTGTACTCTTGACTTTTATTTCCTTCAACACTTGGTGCCTCTTTGCTGGCCTAACACTTGTGTATGAAGTTGCACATGACAACCCCAAATGAGGTTGTCTCTCAACTTTCTCAGTTTCATAAAAATAGACAATCGAATTACAATAATACTAATTTCATTTCATAATAACAACCTTACAAATTTCACTATATTAAACAATTACATTACAATTTCAACCATAAACACCCTAAATTGCATCATTACAAGACACCCTTAATCCAATCATTTTAATTACTTCAACATTACAATAACCAAAAGAACAATAATCAAAAGCCATGAAAGTGCCAGAAAGCCCTTCATTTGTTTCAACTTCAACTTCATTTCATCATCACAATTTTTTGTCACATTATCTTTCTTCTTGAATTCATCAATCCTTTTCATCAACGACATAATAACTTCTTTTCCATGTTCTGTCATTGGCTCATCAAACCAATCAAAAAAATTGCAAGATTTTTTACCCTGTAACTGAAACAACAAAACAGCAAAACAAGAAGTACCCTGTAACTAAAAAACATAACAACAAATCTTTATAATCTGTAAACAATACAAAAAAAAAATTTAAATAAATAAATTCCAGAATTTTGATAAATAGTTTACCTTATAAAATCCACAATCATGAAACCTTCGACCTGGATTTTCAGCCGTCCAAGAAGTACACAAAGGAGATTCAAGTCCGCAGAAACATTCTCTTCTTCTAATTCTCAAATGAGAATTGTTGCTTGTAACTGAATACGAATGAGAAGACATTCTTTTCCCAAAAAAACACAGAACAAACGAAAAAGAAACGAAATAGAGAACACATAACAAACAATGAAATACAAAGGACGATGACGAAATAGAGACGAAACAGAGAAGACGAAATCTAACACGAAGACGAAAACGAAACAGAGACCACGAACACGAAGACGAAATCGGAATCGACCACGAACAGGATGATGATGAAGAATACGAAATCGACCACGAATAGAGAATGATTTCACTGATGAAAGGTGACTCAGGGTTTTGATTTCATGATTTCAGGGTTTTGATTTCACGAACACAGAATGATTTCACGATTTCAGGGTTTTGATTTCACGAACGCAAAATGATTTCACGATTTTAGGGTTTTGATTTCACGAACACAAAATGATTTTAGGTGTTTTTCTTTTAATTTTATTTTAACAATTTAATTGTATTTTTAAAAATATTTCACAATTATTAAAATAATTTTTTAAAATAAAAATTATATTTTTTAATCAGAAATAATATAATAATAAGTTTATTCCACGTAAGTGTCTGCCACGTCACCTATTTATTGACACGTCATTAAAAAATGACAACTCATGATGATTTGGCCTCAAATAGGGATGGGAATAGGCTAGGCCGTTCGTAGGGGCCTATGGCCTGGCCTACTTATGGCCTGGCCTGGCCTGGCCTATTTAATAAAAAGGCTAGGCTCAGGCTGTTTTTAAAGCCTATTTATTTAAATAGGTCAGGCTCAGGCTTATAAAAAAGCCTGTTAGGCCTAATAGGCCGGCCTATATATATTTATTATTTATTAATATTATTTTTTATTATTATATTAATAATATTATTTTCTATTTTAAATTCTATCAATTAGGCAATCACTTACTAATCATTCCATATTCAGTAGTGGTTCCATATTCGGTAACAGTTCTATA
Source organism: Cicer bijugum (assembly GCA_037974875.1). Lineage (NCBI taxonomy): Eukaryota > Viridiplantae > Streptophyta > Magnoliopsida > Fabales > Fabaceae > Cicer > Cicer bijugum. Next base: position 3,421,839 of record JBBPBT010000217.1, read on the forward strand.
TTTGGTAGTCGTTTTATATTCGGTAACCGTTCAATTAGTCAATCACTTAGTAGTTGTTCCTTATTTGTTTAAGAAGTAATAATGGATTCGTTTAAAAAGGCTTTTAAAAAGGCTTCCAGGCCAGGCCAAACTATTAAAAAGGTCAGACTTAGGCCGAAAAAAAAGCCTATGATAGGCCGTAGACCAGGCTTAGGCCGAAAAAATAAATCGTAGGTCAGGCTCAGGCCTTTCAAAGCCTGGCCTGGTCTGGCCTATTCCCACCCCTAGCCTCAAATTCTGATTGGGGGACTAAAACTGGGGGATAAACAAAATGGGGAGACTACTTTCAGTTTTCACCTATAATAGGGGGACCAAAAGTGCAATTAAGCCTAAAAAAATTCCATCACGTACGCCTCATATTAGGAAGAAGCAAAATAAAAGAAAGCAATAAATAAGATGAAATGGACACTTTTATTCTATTTATATTTTGCAATCCAAACAAGGTAAAAATCTTCAAAAAATCTCTTACCAAAAAAGAGATGTAAAAATAGAAGTACGAAAATAACTACTTATAAATGTCTCTTATTTATAACCAAATCAATAAAAACCTCATTCTAAGTTGTAAATGCTTTGATCCTTCTACTATATTTATTTGGTTGTTGCTCTTCTCCCTTAAAAAATTCTCGGTATCATCTCACATTCTAGAATATAGTAATCTAGTTGTAAAAAAACTCAATTTGATAGTGAAAAATAGGATTGTTAATGTCAGTGGAAAGTCCAATTCCGTAGTATTTTTAAATAAATATTGAGGATGAATGAACGTTCACCTATTTAATTTTTCTAAAAAGATCTAAGTATCCTTCTTAGTATTACTGGATATTTCTTGTCAAACTCTCGATAGAGGTGTCAAAACAGCTCCAAACTCTAAAGTTTTTTTAAATAAATTCTTATTAAGCCCTTAATATTAAGTCCTTTATCAAAATCAATTTTTAATGTCCCGATCCATTATTTTATGGAACTTAAGAAAGGGGAATCAGAGATTTAAAGGTTTTCAATATTTTGTTAATTTTGATATTTAAAAAAAATGCTTTAAATTTATTTTTTTTGAAGAAAATTAAAAAAGAACATTTATTTTCAAAAAATTGTGAAAGCTCACATTATTTTAGGGACTTTTTAGTGTTGAAGACTTACTTTTTGAAAGCTTTTATAACTCTGACATGTGAGCTGGGACCAATAATTAGTAAACTTGTCAAATTGACAGCTCTATCCCTTGATATGATGAGTTCAGCTGCAATGAGCTTATGCTTTCACAAATCACAGCAGAATTTATTGATTGTCACTTATTGATTGTTCTGCACATCGTAGCTCCACGAAAATAAACAGTATTTCGTGAGCAGAAGTACTGTGATGCATTTATGATATATACTACTTAAAACAAGTTGCATCATGCATTTTGTTAATTACAACCTATATGATGTTTAATTCTATGTCATGAGAGTTACAATTTTGTGATGGAATCTAGCTCAATTAGGTTGAATATTGGTTTAAATTGTGAAAAGTCAGAATCTGAAGCTGCTGGTAGTGAAAGCTTGAACAGCAGTGGTACATTTGGTAATCTAGAAGCCACAATTAATATTGAACAAGTTACATTGTATATTAGTATAACAAAGATATGAGAAGTCAAATTTAAAACTCCAAAAAGTAGAGGGCCAACTAACTATGCACAAAATCGATAAATAAATATAAAAGAATAATAGGCAATATGCAAGATAATCACTTCTGCACTGAAGATTTGGAAGTTATGGTACATTTGAATGTTCAACACTCAACACATAAAGCAGCATTGCACCTACAAGAATCGAGGTTGAGAAAAGGCATTGCATGAAACGCGAGAGGGCTTCCAGCAATACGTTATGTACAAGAGAAGGTTGTCCACTCCATAGACGAACCATATGAGAGAATACTCATATGTCATATCAAATCCAAGTTTTCACAAATCAACCAACAAATTACTTTCAATTTCAAAATAAAATGAATAAAAGAACACTGCACAATACACCCCTTTTTCCAGCAAGAAAGATCCAGGGAAAAAAAAAACTTAACGTATTATAGTGTTACTAAAATTCAGTTGGTGCTCCCAAATTTGAAAATGGAGAATTAATCTCCCACTTGTGTACTTGAAATACATCTCCTTGGCCTATGTGTTCTTTTGTCAATGAGTAGCAGCAAGCCCATACTGTCAGCTGGGGTCCCAAACGTATACCTACAGCAGTCACAAACATTTCAGATGATGGACAAAAAAATGGACATTTTCTTGCGTCAGTCAAGGATATGCACACAACAAATGTTTCATTTGGTCTCTAATTTTAAAACAATAAACGTAATCTATGAAACCAGCCTATAAGAAATAGAGAAATGCTTATTTCAAAAAATGAAAACATAAATAGAGAAATGCTAGCAACATTTTCTCTAACCCTCTCTTTCTAAAATACTCAATACTATTAGTTGGGTCTCACCAAAGTTTCGGGACACCAGCATGATTTAGTGGGACCAATTTCCAAAATACAAGACTCGTCTGAATTTCAATTAATAGAATAGTGTCTCGGAAAGAGAGTTACATAATGTGTTGCTAGCACTCAGAAATATTATAGCATAATTAACCGATATCATCAAAATGAAATTGGGTTATAGTGGAGCGGATAACTCCCAAAATGCTATAGTGGTGAAGTCAGTAGTGGTAAGGCCACTATGCTGAAGTCAAGAGCAGATAAAAACAGGAGAATAAGAGATCTGGATGCACAGAGAATAGGGGAAAGAGGCCTTGCCAAAGTCGCACGGCAGCAAAGGTCACAAAGAGGAGAGGTCATGGTCTCGCAGAGATGAGAGCCCACAAAAGAGAAGAGAGGAGAGGTAGCGGAAGTCAAAACCCTAAATGGTTCAAAAAGACTAAAAGGTCCAAAAAATAACCCAAAAGTGCTAAAAACCAAGGGCATTTTTTGTTGTCCCACTCGTCTTCTCCACCATTCCTCTATGATTTTGCCACCACATACAGCACTATGGCCACAACACAAATTTTCTCTGCCGCAGTGTTTTGCATAACGCCAGACCTCTGCAACTTCACACACTACAGTGCTTCTGGCCACCCCCACCGCTACTGACTACATAGATATTTTTATAGGGTAGTTTGATAATGCATGTGTTTTATTTTAAACTAGGAAACACAATTAACAGACAGCCTCACGGTGATTGCTATTTAAATATAATGACTATGCTTTGATGGAATTGTGTGACTGTGTCAATATAGAATCACCAATTCTCAAAAACAACCATACAAGTTCCATAACAAAAAGTATTGTAAGAGCTTTTTTATCAAAACTAACAGACTTGATGTTGCCGGTGTTAGAAAGACGAAACTAAGTTACAGAGAAGAGAATATGAATTAATGATAATGATAGTCACCTAACCAGAGCATGTTACATGCACGCTTTGAATATCAAAGCCAGATGCTGTGAAGTTTCAAAGGCAGATGGCGAACCCTCAAAGATACATGGCTGAATTTTTAATATTTTATTGTAAAATTGTGCCTTCTCTTTGAAATAACTTATAAGCATAGGTCCAGTTTAATTCAAAAGGCCTTCTCTTTAAAAGGATTTCTGGGTAAAGTTGTCATGAGAATAATGCATTATTTTGCTCTCACTTCACTAGACTACGCACATTGTAAGTAACAATGACAAAATCACAAATAATTGCGTAAAAGTATGTTCGGAGTAATCAGAAAAATTGCTACGGTCACTTACTTGCTTTGATGAGCTCTCTTTCTCCAAAAAACAACTGATGTGATCCACTGAACACAAAAAAAGACGAAATGGTATGAGTGTCATTTCAAAATCTTTCATGAAATGTATTTATTATTTTCCATGATTGAATCAGTGCAAAACAAAATGCATTGCCGGAGGACACACATTTTGATTAAATAGGATGGATAAAACCTAAAAGATGGATACACTAAATAGGATGTGCCAGTCTCATCAGATAAATGGCAGAAGTGCACACATTGCATCGATAGTAACTATTTCGATTCATATTTTTCAAAAAAAAAAAAAAAAACTATTTCGATTCATAAAATACCTTAAAAATTGACATGAATGGAGATCTCGCAGCAATATATGGCTTGCTCGTAGTCATTTTTCTTTGCGGTGACATCTCTTTGCACAAATGCTGAGCTATTTCCTTCAATAACACAACCTGTGCTTTATCTGTGCTCATTGATATGATTGCCTGCCTCATTGATTCCCTATCAGCCTCAAGTGCCTGAAGCCTCGTATAAAGCTTCTTTATGTAGGGATCCTCAAAATCAGCATGATTTCCTGACCCCTTTGGAGTGGTTCCGCAATCTTCGAAAGCTCCAGTTCCAGCTTTGTAACCTGTAAAGCCATTATGTGGTGCTCCCGAATGAACAGAGTCAATTGTATAAATTCTATCACTCGTATCATCACCTTCCGAAGCATTATCTACCTTCTTCAAATTGGAATGATCCTCTGACTGAGAGAAATAATCCTTCTTATAGTTGTTGTTGATCTTGGGAGACTCCATAGGGAACTCGGGACCTATTTCTCTCCCCATCCCACCAAAAGATGCTGAGTCAGAGGAAAATTTCCTCGAATGTCTCGTCCAACTTGGAGATTGTCCAACAATTACTTTCTCTAGAACATTTTTTCCTGTAAAATCTCCATCCACCTGGCTGTAATTGGGATTTTTCTCCATTTGGGAAATTCTACTCTCCAAGTTCTTCAAATGGTCTCTAGGAGTTTCACCAAATACATATTTCTCAATATCAGTATCCTCGTTATCAGCATCCGTGCCATTATGCATGACATTACATTTTAAAGGAGGGTATTCGTAGGGTAGAATGTCATATTCATCACCCTCGACCTCATCCTCGGTGAGCCCAAAACTCATCATCCTGTGCTTGTAAGCCTGAACTTCACAAGTAAGTGACTGAATTATCTGCTCTCTCTTGTACAACAAATCTTCCAAAGACATAAGCTCCTCCTGATCGTGCGTCATTTTCTCCTCTGCAAACCGCTTGAATTGACGAGATTCCATTTGTATCTCTGCCTTTTCCCTCTGCAACCTCAAAATCATCGACATAGCCTCATTCGCAGCTGTGGATGAAGAATTTCTCTCCTCTTCTAACTCAGAATTCAAATCTTGAATAGTTTTCTGCTGCATGCTGACCATCTCGCGTAAGGCTACACACTCGTTGCCGATTTCAACTCGGGCAACAGAAGGCGCTGGTAATTGGCTATCCAATTTAAACTCATCGTGTTTACGTTTAACAGACCGTATCCAAGTCCCAGAATATTTAACCAGCAAGGAACAACTACACCCACAGTCGCAACATTTCAACAAATCCCTAGAAGATGGAACTGGTTCCGAATCCATAATACAAAATGTGTCCAAAACCTTTCAACAATCGACAAATCAGGTAACAAAAATCTCAGCAATGATAAATTCAGAACTACAATATTCTATATTTCTTCCAACCATCAACCATTATCCTCTCCTACCTTCATGCCACCCACCTTCTCCACTAGATCCACAAATCACACAAACAAACAAAAAACCTAAAAAAAAAAAAATGAAACAAAAATAACAAGCAATTAACAAAACATAATTACAATTTTATCAAAAAATCAAGGTACAATATCGCAACTAATTTCTAGAACTAAAAATTCAATTCTATTTAATTTCACCTAATGCGAAAAACCTAAAAACCTAGCGATGAAACTAATTTCTCCAAAGCTGAGGAAAATTACAAACAACAAACATGGAATCGAGAAACACACCTTAAAGATGACGCCGTCGGAGATTCAACAGAATCCGGCGGCGAAGGTCGCCGGGAACAGAAATCGACAAACAATTCGGCAACAAAAATTTCAGGCTCGCCAAAAAAAAATTACAAATAAAAGGAAAAAGTTAAAGAGCAAAAAAAAAAAACACGAGCTAGTACCAATTGGACAAAATCCGAAAAAAGTGAAAATCACGTTTTCTTGTAATGAAAGTATGAAGGAAGGAGCGGGAACGTTGTTTGGTGGAAAGAAGAAAAATTGAAGGAAAAAAATAGAAAAAAATAAAAATGTGACTTCGTAATTTGAAAGCCCTAGATATATATTTTTTTTATTGGGAAGTGTTTTATTTTTTGGGATTTTGTTTTATCTGTGTCGTTTACTACGAATTTTCGACTTCGTCATAAATTTTTTTTTTTTTTTTTTGGGGTAGCAGAATGATATCTCACCCTTGAGATAGATGAAAAGTAAGAGAAAGTGAGAGAAAGAGATGAACGGTGGAAAATTGAAGATATGATGGAATAGCCTGTTTTTCTATAGAGAGAACTGATTTGTTGGAGTTCAGTATACTATTTTTTTATTTGTTTTACTAAAATTAACTTATTATTATCATTTTCTGTTATGTTTGGTATTTGATTGCGAATACTATTTGTACAATTGAAGCTAAATCTTGTTTCAAAGTTTAGCCCTGTTGTAAATAATACTTCCGTAATAATCTGTGTAATTATAGGGAATATTAACTTTTTTTTCATATTTTTAAAATATTATTAGTAATATATTTTAAAAATTGAATGAATAACTATATAAATAAAACAATATTAACTAATTCTTTTTTTATTGTTGATTACTATTTATAAAGTATTACCATTGTTAAGTTATTAAGAACAAACATCCAATGTAAATAA
>JBBPBT010000217.1:3435233-3506699 GCA_037974875.1 Cicer bijugum
ATGCAATAGTGAGTTTATATCTACTCTCCAAACAAAATGACAAATAGTTTAAAAAGAATGAGTTTCACATATCACTTTTTTTTTTCCCTTTCCCGCATGGCTCTCTCGATGTTATATTTTAAAAATGAATTTATAACTATATGCACTAATCATTCTAGAGTTAAAAATTACTCATATTTCTATATAAATGCACTTGAAAATAAACCTGTGACATAGAGTGGTGGCGATAAAATGGAGACGATGATTGTGAGATCTACGATAAAATGGGCTTATCGAACGTGACGGGTTATCAAACGCGACACGATAAAATGGAGTTATCAAATGCGTAAAGTTAAAGGTTTAAGGCGTAGTGGTTAGGAGGTGGAAATATAAAATCATGCACAGCATTCTTATATTTTTTAAATATGCTTTCAATTATCAAACATAACCACATTAAATAAATTTTAAATATTTACAGTCATGACTCATTTTATAAAGTCGTTTTCTCAATCAATCAAGTTAAACATAAAATAAAAGATGTATTAATTTGTTTAATCAGAAAATCGATTTAAACATATCTTTGCTTTATTTGTTAAATCTGACACGTAAATGACTTAATTGTTTATATTAAAAACTTAATTTTCTACTAGTAAATATGTATAAAATCATTTACGTAGATTAAAGAGAATCACAAAAATGATTTAAAAGAGAAATATCAAATTAAAAATTAATCATAAATCACTTTTCTTAGATAAAGAAAAGAGGAATTAAACAAAAGAGCATATGAAAATAATACTCAGAAATAAATTCTTTTGAAATTGAGAAATTATCACTTGGGACTTAAAATTAGGTTATTTATAATTTAGATTTATGTCTCATTATTCTATATTTATGAGTGTTTTGTCTATAGTGGTTGCGTTTTAACTTGGACGGTAGGTGATATTTGAATCTTTTGAGTGGTTAATTTGTGCTTTGAATAGCTCTTTTTATTTATCTATCTTGACTTTTATTGGAAAAAGAAAAATATATCCCCCATGTCTGACATAATTTATACTTTTTGCATTTTGTATTCAAAATTTTGAAAAAATTTAATTTGGAAATATATAGGATTGGATAATGTCCTTTTGATATGATCTAGAGTAATGAGTTTTCACAAAAACAATTTAATATAATAAAATATAAAAAAAATCAAAGATCGTGTACTCCTCCTTTTCTAATTGGATTATCACAATCTCTGTAAATAATAATGCTACTATAATCGCAAGATAATCAAGGGGCATAAAGTTGGTGCATTCACGTCAAAGAAGCGACGAGTTCTTTTCAATGATTAATTAATTATTATATCAATCACGCATTGTTGCACCTTGTTTGCACGTTGGTTTTTTCTTTTATTTTTTTACAGTCGTTAGAATCTTCTCCGTATCTTGAGCCACATTTTCGTTTTTTTTTCTTTTAACAAATATACTATTCTATTAATTTTATAATATTTTTGTTATAATATTTTTTTTTTGGAAAAGAGCCTCATTTGTACACTGTTTTTTAAAAATAGAATTTTGGTTGGAAAATGGTACTGGCATTTTTAAATTGAATTTTAAAATTCATAAAATGTCTTTTAATATGGTATGTGATTTAAATATTTGACATGTTATATTATATCATGTGAATAAAAAATGATTTTAAAAAATGTGAATTTTGTAATCAAGTTAAAATAACAAAGAGTTCACATAAATAAATAATTAGTGAATCTAAGTTTTTAAATTTAATGCACTTCGATATATATAAACTTGATGGGACATTAATAATAAATGAAAAATGTTATTTTATCACTTTTATAGACAATTGTTATGACTATACTTTTGTATATCTATTAAAAAATAAAACTGAAGCGTTCAATATGTTTAAAATGCTTGTAAATTGAAAATCAATTTAGTAGAAAGATTAAAAGATTTTGTAGTGATAGAGGAACTGCATATGATTCTAGTTTGTATAATGAATTTTATAAATTGTAAGGAATTATACATGAAATTACTGCACCATATTCGCTTGAAATAAATGGAAAACTTGAAAGAAAGAAAAAAAACTCTTAATGAACTAGTTGTTGCTATTATGTTTAACTCGAGTGTTGAATCTCATTAGTGAGGAGAAATTATATTGACTATTCGCTATATGTTGAATAAAGTTCCTATATCTAAAAAAAAAACATCTTTTTATGAGATTTTGGAAAAAAAGACAACCGAACTTATCTCATTTTTGAATTTGGGGCTATCTGGCTTATGTTAGAATCTTTGATCCCAAGCGAATTAAACTCGCCAGTAGAGCCTATAAATGTGTATTCATTGGGTATGCAGTAAACAACAAAGCGTATAGCTTTCATGATCTAAATGCAAAAGTGATCATAGAGTCAAATATTGTTGACTTCTATGAAAACAAATTCTCTTTCAAATTGAGAAATAATGGGGGTAGTGAACCAAGTTATGTTCCTATGATGAGGAGCACTGAAGTTAACAAATTAGGCAAAATAAAAACTCGAAGAAGTAAAAGAGTTAGAGTTGCTAAAGATTATGGACCAGATTATATAACCTATACCTTAGAAGATGATCATGCAAATCTTCGAGAAGTTTTATCATCTTTGGATGCAGATTTATGGCAAGAAGGTATAAACAATGAGATGGATTCGTTAAAGTCTAACAAGAGTTGGAATTTAGTATACTTGCCTCTTGGTTTCCATCCAATAGGTTGTAAATGAATTTGGAAAAAGAAACTAAAACTTGATGGAACTATTGATAAATACAAGGCTCGCCTTGTAGCCAAAGGTTTTAGACAAAGAAAAAATATAGATTTCTTCGACTCTTTATCACTGGTCACTAGAACAACATCCATTAAGGTGTTAATTTTACTAGTTGCTATTCATAACTTGGTGATACACCAAATGAATGTTAAAACAACTTTTTTAAATGGAGATCTTGAAGAAGAAATCTATATGGAACAACCTAAAAGTTCTGTGATTCATGGACAAGAAAACAAGGTTTGTAAGTTAGATAAATCTTTGTATGGTCTTAAACATGCTCCTAAGCAAATGGCATGAAAAGTTTGACAACTTGATTATATCGAATGAGTTTAAAGTGAATAAAAGTGACGAATATATTTATTACAAATCTGAAAATGGCAGTTGCACTATCATATGTCTCTATATAGATGACCTACTCATATATGGTTCGAACATTCATAATGTAAAATTGTGAAATCATTGTTGTGTAAGAACTTTGATATGAAAAACCTCAAAGAAGCAATTGTAATCCTCAGAATCAAGATTACTAGGTTATAAAAGGGAATTTCTTTGAGTCAGACACACTATGTTGAAAAGATCTTAAAGAAATAGAAATACTTTGAAGGTAAACTTGCTCGCGCACCATATGATCCAAGTGTGAAACTTTTGAAGAACATTGGTGAAAGTGTTTGACAAACTGAATATGTGAGCATCATTGGTAGCCTCATCTATGCCACAAATTGTACTAGACCCGACATTGCCAAAGTCGGGGGACTATTGTGCAGGTTTACTGAAGACCTAGTATGGAGCATTGGCATACTATCAAAAGAGTCGTGATACACCTAAAAAGGACCATGAGTCTCGAATTACATTATCAAAGATTTTATGTCGTCCTTGAAGCATACAATGATGTTGATTGGAACACCTTATTAGATGACTCCAAAGTAACCAGTGGCTATATTTTTAGCATAATAGGTAGTGTCGTATCTTGGAAATAAAAAAAACAAACGATATTGACTCGATCCACTATGGAGTTTGAAATGATAGTAGTAGCTACTGGTAGCGAAGAAACGAGTTGGTTGGTATGCTTGCTAGTTGAGATCTCTTTATGGGAAAAACATATGTTAGCTATGTTGATTCACTGTGATAGTACCGTGACTATTGCAAAGATTGAGAATCATTATTAGAACGATATGAAATGACAAATACGTTGTAAGCACAACACAGTTGGAGAGTTACTTTATAAATGAGCTGTTGTTGTGGATCATGTACGCACTAATGAGAATTTAGCGGATCCTTTGACAAAATGATTAGCTAAAGAAAATTCATAAATACATAAAAAAGGATGAGACTGTTGCCTATAGACCAATGAGTCACTCATGATGGTAACTCGACCTAAAAGAATGAAGATCCCAAGAATTAGATTTAATGGGTAATAATAAATCATGAACTAATATGAGATGAACATACTACTATAAATTTGACTTGATTCTTAAAGCGATGATAGGATAACATAATAAAAACTCTTAATGAGATCAACGCTTTATGAGGAGTGGAGTACCTAGGTACATGAATACTCTTTATAGACTCACCTATGTGAATTTGGAAGTGGGACCGCGTCCTATAAAATTTTAAGTCATAATTCCTAGAGTGTTCAATATACTGGGATAGACATGCATGACCATTAATGCACGAGCTTTTGAGAATACAATCTATGAAAAGGTTGTATGTGGGTTTGATGTCAGAGATACAGTTCAAGACTAAAAATCACTTTTGTTGAATATGAATCTTATTTGCTATTCAAATGTTCAAATTAGGAGAAACCTCTGTTTGTGCACCATCATATAGAAACATTTGGCGCTACTTCAGAAACTCTTTATTAAAATTCAAGTGGGGATTGATGGAAATGATGTTGATAATAACAAGAGCTAGTTGGTGTGAGTTGAAAAAAAAATAAGGAAGTCCCACACAGAAGGGATGACACACTAGTGGTGTTTATAAGGTGTAGGTATGGAAATTGGAGTGTGCTCCAACTAGGTATGGTAATGAGTAGGGTTTGGGTTTCTATACTCGTGATTTAAAAAACAACATCCATACCCGTACCTATACACTCTTGGGTATTAATTTTAATAGTCGTACCCTTACCCTTTGGGTACTTAAGTGCCCGTATTCATACCCACCCACGTTTTAACTAAAAAATATCAATAAATAAATGATATTGTTGTGATTAAATTAAAACTTATTCAAATATCTTAAATGAAATCATAAAGTATTATAAACCAAATAATTTTCTAACTCAACATTTCAAATGAACACACATTACAATACACATTCAAATATCAATAACAATACTTTATGAAGTTGCAAGTCATACGGCATAATTATTCAAGGTTGGTAAATAAAATTGATAGGAAGTTGCAAGTATAATTATAAAGTAAAGATTAATAAACCCTTAGTTATAAAATCACAATTATTTATCTATTCTTAAAAAATTTACAAATTTTTATCTTTCGATTATAAATATTGTAGTGGTTCAATGATATCAATATATGTTAAAACATAAAAACAAAACAATTAATTAAATTAAACACAAATATAATATAATAAATAAATAATATATTTATATTAGTGTGGGTGTGGAGCAGGGTGGGTACTATAGTACCCGTACTCGTATTCATACCCTCTTAGTTTTGCGAGTAATTATTTGTCTCCATGCTCATATCCATTATGCGGATTTTTACCTTACCCATTATGGGTTTTTTTGGGGGTATCCACAGGGTTTGAATCTAATTGTCATCCTTAGCCCCACGGGTACCCAATTTTGTGAAGGGGTGAAAATGCATGCAAATAGACGACCACACATGCGCATGTCACCGCCGTCGGCTAGCTCGACTTGAGCTTGGGCATGGGCTAAGTGGTGTATTATTTTTCGAAAAATAATTTTTTTTGTAAATGAGTATGTTTTTCTCTCATTGATATGGTACACGTGTTTGGGCTCCACCGAGTCAACACTCAACATCTGATTTGGTCAATTCCTTCTTTGAATTCACGCATCAGTTTGCCCTAGTCAAAACCTAGTTTTTTTTTGCGTTTCAGTTTTATGTGGATTCACACATTAGTTTTTTGCCCCAGTCAAAACCTAGAAAATTTTGAATTTTTGTTTTCTATGGATCCAATTTGGTGGATCATGAATTTTTCTCTCCTTTAGTTGCAGAGTTCTTTATCTTCTTTTATTTCTTTCGAGTGGTAATTAGTATCATATTACAAATGGCAGTTATTAACTATCATATTGAGGGTGCAATTTTAGAACTTTTTTTTAAGTGCAATAGAACCTTAATATAGTTTGTCAAAGTTGTTTTATCTTGGAGATTTCGTGGTTGATAGTCTAATTTACACAATTTGAGCAATGCCGTAAAATGTCTTAAAGAGAGTGACCTAGTCTGTGACTCAACCCAATAATATCTTCGATGGCATAAATTTATTTTGAAACAATTTTTCCAAACTAAAAAATTAACATAATTTACAAGGAAAAGTTGTTCCAAAATAATGAATTTAAATTTCATGCACTGATAATATTTTTTTTTATGAAATCGATATATTATAATCAATCATGTAGATGACGTTAATAGTAGTTGTTGCACTAAGCTAATATAACCTTGCTTGAGGTGCTAATGCAGTGGTTCCTATGTTTGTTGCAATGAGGTGCTAACACAATGAGAGAGAGAAAGGAAGATGGACCGCTCAAAGAGAGAATATATGGGAGATTTACGATAAGAAGGAAATAAAGAGAGGTGAATTAGGATAGATGATAGAACACATGAGATGTGGGTGATGGAGGTTGGAACAGGTGGAAATTTGGGTGGTGTCTCTATAAACACAAACTACTATTTCAAAAAAATAAAAATAAAAAACTTTTGTAATCCAACATATAGGTTTGTCTCATTGATCAATTTCAATATTTCATTAATTATTAAAATAAAGTGTAGTTAATAGGATGCATTTAAGTGGTTAATACAATATATGTTAAATAAGTAGTTAATAATTTATATTTTAATAGTTAATAAAATATTCAAAGTGGTTAATAATATAAACTTATATATATGTCACAAATTGTAAAAGATTTTCTATCAAATATTTTAATAGTCTCAGATTACATTATCAAAGATTTCCTACTGTCCTTGAAGAATACAGTGATGTTGATTGGAACACCTTATCAGATAAGTCCAAATTAATCAATGACTATATTTTTTGTAAAGTCGGTGGTGTTGTATCTTGAAATCGAAGAAACATACGTTATTGCCTCATTCCACTATGGAGTTTGAAATGATAGCTCTAGCTACTGCCAGTGAAGAAGCGAACTGGTTGAGATGCTTGCTAGTTGAATCCCTTTATGGGAAAAATGTATGTCACTTGTGTTGATTCACTACGATAGTATCACAACTATTGTAAAAATTGAGAATCATTATTACAACATTAAGAATTGAAAAATACGTCTTAAGGACAACATAGTTAGAGATAGAAGTACTCTTGATAGACTCTATGTGAAGTGGAGTACCTAACCATAGAAGTACTCTTGATAGACTCACCTATGTAAATTCATAAGTGGGACAGCTTCTTAGCGAACTTCGAGGCATAATTCATAGAGCATTCACTATATTGGGATAGATGTGCAGAGCTATTAATGCGCGAGCTTTTAAGAATACACCCTATGAAAATGTTGTGTGCGCGTTTCATGTCAGAGATATTGTTCAAGACTACGAATCACTATTATTGTATCTAAATCTTACTTGCTATTCAAATGTTGAAATCAGGAGACGCATCTGTTTATGCACGATCTTATAGAAACGTTTGATGCCACTTCAGAAACTCTTTTTTAAAATTCAAGTCGGGGTATTGTTGGAAATGATGATGATGATAATAATAAGAGCTAGTTGGTGTTGATTGAAAAAATAAGGAAATCCCACATAGAAGGGATGACACACGCACGCGTTGCGCTGCCGGCCAGCTCGACTCGAGCTTTGACATGGGCTAAGTGATGTATTATATTTTAGTATCCGGAAAATAAAAATAATTTTTTTTTTGTAAATGCATAATTTTTTCTCTCATTGATACATTGTACACATGTCTGCCCTCCATCGAGTCAACACTCAACATCTGATTTGGTTAATTTCTTCTTTGAATTCATGCATGAGTTTGCCCCAGTCAAAACCTAGATTTATTCGCGTTTTAGTTTTTTGTGGATTTTTTTGCCCCAGTCAAAACCTAGAAAATTTTGGATTTTAGTTTTATGTAGATCGAATTTGATGAATCAAAATTTTTTCTCTCCTTCAGTTGTAAAGTTCCTCTATTTATAGAGGACTCTACTCAGTTAGTTAATCACCAAAAGTTTTTCGAAAATATAAGATTTTTCTCTACTTCTCCCTTTTTGGTTAATCTTCTTTTATTTCTTTCGAGTGAGCATTAGTATCATATTACGAATGGAAGTTATTAACTGTCATATTGAAGGTGCAATTCTTGAACGATTTTTTACAATCCAATTGAACTTCAATACATTTTGTTTGTGTTGTTTTATCTTGGAGACTTCGTGGTTGATATTATGTCTTGCACAATTTAGGCAATGCCGCAAAATGTCTCAAAGAGATCAACCTAGTATGTGACTCAACCTAATAATTTCTTTGGTGACATAAATTTATTTTGAAACAATTTTTTGAAACTAAAACACTAACATAATTTACAAGGATAATTTGTTCCAAAATAATGAATTTAATTTTCTTGTACTAATAATAATTTTTTTTACGAAGTCGACATATTATGATCAATCATATAGATGATTTTAATAGTAGTTGTTGCAGTGACCCAATATAACCTTGCTTGAAGTGCTAACACGGTGGTTCCTATGTTTGTTGCCCTTGAGGTGCTGACACGATGAGAGAGAGGGAGATAGATAGCTCAAAGAGAGAATATCTAAGAGTTTCATGACAATAAGGAAATAAAGTTAATTGTATTGGGATAGATGAGATAGCACATGAGAGGTGAGTGATGGAGGTTGGAAAGGTGGAAGTTTGGGTGGTATGTATATAACCACAAACTATTATTTCAAAAAAATAAAAATAAAGTTTTTTGTAATTTGACATATAGATTTGTGTCATTAATCAATTTTAATACTTCATTAACTATTGAAATGAAGTGTAGTTAATATGATTCATTTAAGTGGTTAATAAAATATATGTTAAGTAAGTGGTTACTAATTCATATTTTAATATTTAATAAAGTATTTTAAGTGATTAATGATATAAACTTATATATATGTCACAAAAAATTCTTCAATTGTAAATAAGAAAGTTGAAAAAGAAATTTTATTTTTGAAAAAAATTAAATTGTTCCCTGTATAAATACGGTGACCAGTTCATATGATATCTAAATATTGCATCAAATTTGTGTGCTAAAAAGAAGGGAAAGGAGGAATAACACAAAATAATTGCCTTTTTGCAAATATTACAACTACAACATACACTTTTATCCTCTTTTTGAAGGATAACAGGGGAACATATTTATATAAAGCAAGAAATACACTTCCACACTGCCCCCAAATGTAAGAAACGCTTTGGTTTCAAGTATTAAATCCCTTGACCTCCAAGGAAAAATGAGTGGTGAGAATGGGAAAAATCTCAAGGATGAGAGTTATTTACTGTTGTACATCATGCATTAAGAGAATGACGGCATGCCAGAAATCCATTTTAACTAAAACTTATATTTACTAGAAACAATTCTTGGAATGATATCAAACATTATGTTCAAATTAAAATTTTTGTACATAATTTTTGCCAGAAGTAACGTCAAGGTTGCCGAATATTTGGTTTTAAAACATCGAGTCGTAAAGACTCGCATTAGTTTTAGAAACCATAAATAAATTTGTCAAACATTCATGTTAGAACTAACAAGCTTTTGGCCCCCTCACTTTTACTCAATCTTCAGACTTTCCTCATCAGAAGATACAACCTTGGAAGAAGAAGAAAAAGAAGAAGAAATGTGCCAACACTTGATTTGAAGCTTGAGCCTAGAGTTGAACCCAAACTTGAGCCAATTGTTGATTGAAGCCTAAGCCCACAACTGACTTCAAACCCAAAGAAGTAGCTGATTTGAAATAGGATATTCCAAAGCTAGTGGTGAATGACATAGATGTTGGGATAAATTATATTAATGATAATAAATATAGCTCTCAAGATGATTTGATTGCTTAGGTTTGTCGTCAAACAACTAAGTTAGGATTTTCAATGATAATTATAAAATCTGATCAAGGTTCTAATCGAAAAACAATTTTTTTGTATTGGATTGCGAGATGGGTGGTGTGCATAAAAGAACCAATAAGAAGTTGAAACGCGAAGAAAAAAAATCTAGGAAATATGAATGCCCATTCATCTTGCATGGTAATTTACTAATAGCCAAAGAATGTAATTTTAGTATTGTGGCAGGAACACATATATGAGATGGATGAAAAGTTAAAAGGTCATCTCATTGTTGATAATTTAAATAATAAGAAAAAGAAGAAAATTGTTGGTGAGATGACATGGAACATGGTCCCATAAAAAATATTCTAATGACTTTGAAAAATAAAAGAAATGAAAATGTGACTACAATGAAACAAGTTTATAATGTGTGTCAAAGATACAAGAAGACTATAAAAGGTTCGAGATTAAAAATGCAACATTTGTTGAAATGCTTGGGTAATAAAAAATATGTATACAAATATAGAACATATGATATGTCAGAAACTAAAATTCCAGATATTTTTCAGGTTCATCCTAAATCAGTCAAATTGTTTAACACTTTTTCAATTGTGTTGCTGATGAATTCAACTTATAAAACAAATCAATATCAAATTTCGTTGTTTGTAATAATTGTTGTGACTTCAACGGAGATGCCATATTCAGTTGGCTTGAGTTTCTCATGTTTTGAAAAGGTAGATAATTTCACTTAGGTCCCAAAGATATGTCGTAATTTATAGAAGCCTGAAGACAAGATTCCCAAGTTAATTGTGACTGATAGAGATATTGCATTGATGAATGATGTTGCCAAGATTTTTCCAACCTCTACTGCTTTACTGTGTCAGTATTTAAAATTTCAAAGCATGATGCAAGTTGGATGTAAAGGTAAAACCCACGAAACATGTGATGTTAATGAAAAAGTACCACATTGGATGTGGTGAAAGAGAAAATTGTAAGAGCATGGACATATCATGTTTTTCACTTTGGCAACACAACCACAAGTAGAGTTAAATCTACTCATGGTAGGTTGAAAATGCATTTGTTGGATAGAAAAAGTGATTTGGTGAATATTTTTGGGAAACAATGAACAATATGATGCAAATATAATTCACAAAGACACAAACATGTTCCAAATGAGTTTGAGTGTGTTGGAACACATATAAAAAGGAAATGTTTTGCATTTGAAGTTGTTGTTTAAAACTTCAAGAACTAGATTGAATTTTATTCATTGCAAAGAAGCACAAGAAAATGAATGTAGTATGGACAATACAAAATGTGGTTGTGTAATTAGAAAAACTTACAGTTTGTCATGTGCTTGTATCATTACTAAGAAAGTAATGCATGAAACATCTATTTGACTTGGTGAGGTAGGTACACACTCATTAGAAGAGGTTACATTTTGGTGATGATGTAGTGGTAAAAGAAGGTAATGAAGAAGTTTATTTTCTAATAGAGTTGAAAGCGATTAAGGAACGTTTTACTTAGTTAAATCAAATAATTGCTAATTTAGTAAATATGTGTGATAGTATGTAAAATTTAGGTACAAATTTGTATTTCATAAATGGTTTGACATAGTGGATTATGGTATAAAACTACTTATCAAAAAGCAAATTCACTAAATAGCTTTCGCAAAAAGGACGTCGTTGAATCCACTTAGTGAGAAGGTGAAATAAAGGGCCACCAAAGAAGATTAGGTGTATGCCAACTGATAGGTCAACTAAATATTTGACGTCTTTGCGGGAGTTTGTTGATTCACTACATCTAGACAATCCATTTTCTGAATCGAAATTATCTTGCCTAAGAAAGAAGAATGCATATATTGGTAATCACTCACTCAGTCAATTCACAAGACAAAAAATTCCCTTTATTTGGTTAATGAACTCATGAAAGAAAAAGGTGTCCAACCTCAAAAAAAATGACAACTTATTAAAGTATATGTAAAGATGATACCGCTGACCTTGGAATAAATTAGTTAAGATGTATAGAAGTATTAAACCACTCTAGTATGCTATTAAATATATATGACAATCTTGGATATAATGAAATGTATAACGTATTTTTAGATATAATGTTTAAACAAAATTTATATTTCGACATAGTTGTTGTTTTTGTCGTTTGTCGATGTTGGCTTTTGGTTTTGTGCAGATTGTGTGTTGTTTTTGCAATTTCATGTCAAATACACAACCATGTTCCAAGATCTAGTAGTGTTTCTAAGCTACCGAATGCGTGATTTCGGTAGAATATTGAAGTATTTTTTCCAAGTAAAATATACTGTTAGATCTAGGAATCTGGTAGTGTTATTAACTATCAGATACGTGATTGTGATTGTATATTAAAGTTTTTTCCCATGGAAAATATACTATTTGATTCGACGATTCGATAGTGTTCTATGCACACTTGTATACCATTTGTGCGATTCATGTTTGACCCTAATTTGTGTTGTCAGTATTACATATACACTTATATAAATACGAGTCCTTGGGTAACCACGATCCTTAAACATCCTTTTGCTTATAATTTCATACATGGTTTAAGAATGAGCGAATATTTATTTTGAGCATTTAAAATCTCTAATAACATTTGAAATTTGTAACGACAATACTCTGTCAAAACTGAAGAGTTATCTTAACTGCTTAATTACTTGAGGGAGGGACAAGTAACGAGCTAACATTTTGGTCTTCGGCTTGTTAGCTTTGCCTAATTGACTGTTTAGGAAATCAAGAGCAGTGGCAATGCCCCATAATACTCTCAGATAGTACCTAGGTCTATGAAGTAATGCACAATCATAATGTCGATAGACGTTGTACTTTTGTCATTGAATAACATATGATGACATAAAACCTATGATATTCCATCACATTGTCATCGACAACAAACTGAATTGATATGTTCTAAAGACTTTAAAATTGCACTTCAAGAGTTGAGAATATGTCACGAGCTTTTCTAATTTTTTGAACCTCTATCAACACATCATCTAAGATGAACCTGAGATCCATATGAAACCATTCAACCCCCTCATCTTTCAATAGCAGTGTATGTACCAAGAGGTGCTGGTGATGGACAAGTGTAGAAGACATGACACATTGTCAAAAGTCATTGTCATCTCACCAACATGAAGATGGGAGGTACTGATCTCCTATGTCACCTTTTAACAAACGTGGACAACAAGTCATTGTCTATTAACCCATAGTTTACTGGTGCAAGATCAATTAAACTAGAGGTTTTGATTGAATTCCCAAATTAATCCACAATAGAAGGGGAAACCTCTAGCTGAGATATCTTACATCTCCAATCCATATGCAGGCCTCTATGCGGTCCTCAAAATATTGTAGCAAAGACATATCGACAGTGTGGTGGTGGTGGTGATGGTAGTCCTTGAAATGGTACATGTGGTAATAGTAGCGGCGACCATAATAGATGTATCTCATCATGTACATCTTCAATGTCGACATGTGATTTAGAGTGAAGACTTTCACCTTTAACCCATTGTCATTTATCAAGAGCTTTGGCTTAATGTTCTCTGTGTACAAACCCATGTTGCGTCTCTCTATCATGTCTAAATCGAGTAACACCGTCATCACCTTCCATCTCTGAAAGCAAAAATCAATATTTTGTCATATTTCAACACACAAATTGACATAACAACAATAACAACAATATTGGTCCCTTACATAAAGTAATTTAAACTACACAACAACATAAACTAATGGTTTAAATAATTGTTTGGTCCTTGCAAATGTAACATTTTTTGATTTTGTTTGTCATAAGTTTGTTTAATTCACATTCTAAAAAATATAGATTCATTTTAACATAGTTCCTCAATCCAACTTTTGTTAAAATAATTCCTAAGATTCTGAAGCCTTTTTTTTTAATAAAAAACAAAAAATAAATTTGAAATGAGAAATTTAATTTTTTTTGGAAGGTGACCAAAATTGTGAATCATAATTTCTATTGTCGCCATCTAATACTCAAACATAAAATTGTTAGTACAATTATACTTTTTTAGTCCCAACAAAACACACTACCACTACAAAACTACTTCTTAGCTTCATGAATTACATGTCAAAAATTTCAAATTTTCTTTCTTACCTACATCTTAGATCTAACATGCAACCACGAAACACATAATTTATAGCTCAACTCGAAACCACCAGATGAGTTCTAAAACGACCAAATATTGTGATACGGATACAAGTAGATTGGAGCTAGCAAGTGGAAAATAACCAAAAGTGAGAAGAGGGTGCGAGCTCGCGTCCTTGCGAGTTGGAAAATAACACAAACACGTTCGAAGTGATGTTTGATTTTCTCCCTTGATGGTGAGAAAGTCGTGAGAAGAGGAAGAGAAAAAGGGTGAATATGTGAAGAGGGAGACAATAGAAATTAGGATTCTGAATTTTGGTCACCCTTTAAAAAAATAAACAGATTTTTAATTCATAATTTAATTTTTTGTTTATTTATTAAAAAAGTTTAACTTTGTTAGAATTTTTTTTAACAAAAGTTGTACTTAGAGATCATTTTAAAATCAATATGTATTTGTAGAATTGTGAATCAAACAAAGAAACTTACGATGACCAAAATCAAAATATATTTTAATTGCAAGGATTAAAAATATATTTAAACCTAAAATAATTATATATCACTACAAATTGATTACAAATCAAAAGCATTTGGTCAAACATTTGACATACAACAACTATAATAACTTAGAAAACATAAGCTCAATTGAAACTACAACAATTAATAGACATAACAATAACATCAACATTCACCCTAACTACCTATTGAAACTACTACAACAATTACTAACTAATTATATATCAATGCAAACTCTTACAAATAAAAAAACATAAACACTAAAATCAAAAATAGAGAGAAAAAAACTTACATTTTGATGATTAAGAGTTGATGAATCAAAAAGTAATGATTTAGTATGGATTTGAAGGAAGAAAATAAGTTTGAGTTGTATAGACACCTAATTTTGTTCGAAAATATTAAAAAATTTGCTAACATAATTAAATAAAAATACAATATGTTGGACATTTTATTTTGATCAAATAAAAAAATTAAAATTATTATTTTTATTTAAAAAATAAACAAAAATAATTTAATAAAATGAGATTTTTGGAGTTATACTATCATACTTTTTAATTAATTAAAAAGGATTTGTAATAAGAAGGTCATTCTTATTAATTGACCCCAATTATTAATAATGACTTATTTTTAAGGAAGTTTGTAATGACAAAAAAATCAATCTTATTAATTGTCTTTAATTAGAAATAATGACAAATACTTTAATGGAATGTGTATTTGATTAATAATAATGAAACAATTTGTTCTTAAAAATAATTAATAATAATAAAATTAATTAACTGACAACTAGGGGTGGGAATAGGCCAGACCAGGCCAGGCTTTGAAAGGCCTGAGCCTGGCCTACAATTTATTTTTTCGGCCTAAGCCTGGTCTACGGTCTATGATAGACTTTTTTTCCGGCCTAAGCCTGACCTTTTTAATAGTTTGGCCTGGCCTGGAAGCCTTTTTAAAAGCCTTTTTAAACGAATTCATTATTACTTCTTAAACAAATAACGAACAACTACTAAGTGATTGACTAATTGAACGGTTACTGAATATAAAACGACTACCAAATATAGAACTGCTATCGAATATGGAACGACTACTAAATATGGAATGATTAGTAAGTGATTGACTAATTGATAGAATTTAAAATAGAAAATAATATTGTTAATATAATTATAAAAAATAATATTAATAAATAATAAATATATATAGGCTGACCTATTAGGCCTAACAGACTTTTTTATAAGTCTGAGCCTGACCTATTTAAATAAATAGACTTTAAAAACAGCCTGAGTCTAGCCTTTTTATTAAATAGGTCAGGCCAGGCCAGAGCATAAGTAGGCCAGGCCGTAGGCCCCTACGGACGGCCTAGCCTATTCCCATCCCTACTGACAACTTTTTTCTATCAAAGTGTGTTTTGATTTTTCTATTGCATCCTATGAAACGTAGAATCAAGGTCTTTTCTTGTCAAGCTAAATTAATAACAAAACATATTTTTTTCTTTTATTAATAAAAATAATTTATTTCCCCTTTTATAATTCTCTTTTTAGGGAATATAATTAATTAAATAAATAAATAATTTGTATAAAATTAATTATAAAGTAATAGTTTTTTTTTACGGTGTAGGTTGGTAATAGTTTTTACACTCGTAATCGAATCTTGAATTTAAATTTTTTTGTTCAACATCATCATTTTAGATTTTATCAAACTTTTCTTTTAATAAAATAAAATTGGTGGAGAAAAATTTTTCTATGTAGAAATCAACGCAATAATTGACGACTCTGCTAGAGAATTTTTATAGTCAAACCAACCTAAGTAATTGTATATAATTATTTTTTTTTTATATTACCTCTCTTTTTTATTTTTTTTAATTATTTTATTGTGAATATAATTGCGGCGGTTCTTTTATTTTATTTACTTTTGGTTATTTATATGTATTTATGATAATTTATGTATTTATGGTAGTATATTTTAAATATGGTGATTTATTTTATTTATGGTTATTTACATGTATTTATGATAAATCTATGTATAAGTTTGTAACAGACTATTTATTTTTTAAATATAGAAGTGAAGGATTAAAATGGTTAATTTTAAAAAAAATAAAATAATTAGTTTTTTTTTAAAGGGTACTATTGTAATATTTCGACAAATGAAGGGCAATGGCATAATTTCACCTTAATATCGTTGTTTTGTTTTTGTTTCCAAAATACATTCCTAGTTCCTTCTTCCCCTCCCGTGAACCACCTCCCTCATCCTCCCAAATCTTCAACCTCCCATTTTCTTTCATTTTGTTTCAAATCAGTAAATACAAAAGTTTGATAAAGTCTTCAAACCCATTTTTAAACTTTGCATGTCTCAATTTGTAACTAATCAGTTTCAACCGCGAGAGAGGATAACCCAAAATTGAAGAACTTGAGTAAAGGTGGCAATTCAAGCAAAAGGGGAGCTCAGGAACCAAGTTAATCAGAACATCATCTTCTTCCTTGTCACAACCACTGAGATCTTTTTATTAAAGATTTTTTTTTTATTATTTTATTTTGTTAAAAATAGGATTTAACTTTATGAAGTTGAAAAAAAAAATAAAATAAAATAAAAATGGAAGAGAACAACTCACATATTAATTTATAGGAATTTTCATTGAAAATAAATCAGATGTGTATTGTCGTTTATGGGTATGATGCTTGTGAATGAATTATATATATTAGAAAGAAAAAAAATTAATTAATTACTCGTGCCTGATTAGATTTAAGTTGATTATGCTTGTCGAGCACGATTTATGCTCGTTACTGCTGTTGTCTCTAATGTGTTTGTGAAATTGTTGTCTCTAATGAGTACGAGGATTTTATGGGTTGAAATTTTTGAATAAATTATTTTACGTTAATGCGGGTTAGAAGGATTAGAGTATGATGAAATGAAATTTTTGCATATAGCTGTTCTTAAAATTTCATCCAAATGATTTGTTTCATGACTTTTATATGTTGATTATTAAATTCATGACTTTTATATGTTTATTATTTTACATGACTTGCCGTTGTTACTATTTTCATGATGTTGTTTATATTTTTGACTAAGATTTCCGTTCTGAATTAAAGACTTAGGATTAAATTATTATGAGTTTAGTATGTCGCCTAAAGTTATACATAATTGTTATGGATGAATGATGCATTTTATATATGACATAATAAGGACATTTTATACAAAACATTTCAAGTTTCGTACAATATCATTAATCATATCATGCATGACCTTATTCACGGTGGGACATTTAGGTTATTCTAGGCATGAGATAACATGTAAAGGACCAGGACGCTGATTGGGGTTTGGCCAGATCACCTTTACCAATCAGGACTCAATATCTTGGTGACCCACACTAAGATATTGGGCGACTTTTTCCTTATTCCAAAGGAAAAGATTTGAGGTCATGCATATGTTGTTCAGAATAATGTATATATTATATACATATATATAAGTAGACATGTATAATAATAATAATAACAATAATAATAATAATAATAATTATAATAATAATGATTTTTTTTTCTTCTTCTTGAGATGTATAACTACTTTTGTATGTTTTATATACTTTTATGAAAGAAACTCTTTGAGATTGTTTTTCTCTTATTTATAGAGCTCACTGAGATATTTTATCTCATTCCATTTATTATTATTTTTAGCAGGTGGAGGAACACGAGCCATGAATATTAGCATCAGAAGATCAGTTCCATACTCCTTGACTTTGAATTTGATCTTTTGTTTTATGATGTTATCAGACAATCGTTGTTTGTTTTCAAGATGTAATATTTTATGAATTTGCTAAACATGTTGTAAACTATATTTCTAAATGTAGTTTTCAGTTATGATGGTGATTCTAATTTATTATTCATTGTAATTACGTCTGTTTTATTAAGGTGTAAGGGTCCAATTATCATATTCTAGACAAATGATAATGGGTCTTACAAAATTCTATATATTTATGATAATGTATTCTAATTGTGATGATTATTTTATTTTATTTATTTCTCTAGACACTAAACTAATACGATTCACACACTTATGGATGAACTCTATACCCGAGCTGAATGCAATCTAAGATAGGTTAGAGATTGTGTAATGATAATCTATTGGATATACATCCAGTTTGGTTGTCAAGAATATCTCACATAGAGTTGACTTTTTTCTAAAATATTATAATTTTAATAATTTACCTATTAATTGATTTAGTATTATAAAATTGAGTTGCACACTATAGGGACCAATTTAAAACTTAGAGCCCATGGTAAAAGTTCACATAAATACTTTCATGTGTGGTTTTGATCAACATAAATATGGATTGAGAAGATTTACCACTAATTGCATATTTTGATGCTTAAAAATGTATTACATCTAAATGAAGTTTGAGGTCGAAAACCAAGTAGAACGACCTAGGAAAAAAAATAGGGAATAAAAATGAATAAAAACCCACTAGGTTGCAAACTCAAAAGGATGACCTAGACAAAAATTAGGATACAAAGTTGAATAAATACCCATTAGGTTAAAAACTAGACAGAGAGATCTATGAAAAAATTAGGGTGCAAAAATGAATGAAGACTCGATAGGTCAAAAACTCAAAAGGACTGCCTAGGAAAATTTTAGAAAAAGCACATTAGGTTGAAAAGTTAAAAGGATAACCTAAACAAAAATTAGGGCCACCAAAAATTATAGAATGAAAAATGCTCACTAGCTTGAGAATCTAAAAAAGATGAGAAAATAATATGGCTTACAAACAAAGATCAATGTAACACCCCGATTTTTAACAGCGAGAGTGTATTTGTTTTTTTCAAAACAAATTCATAAAACAAAGAAATAAATAAGGATATACCTTTGGATAAATATTTAAGTCAATATAATTTACATGCAGCGGAATAGTTTTTTGAAATATGAATTCAAAGTATTTACACATCAAAAAGTGGTACATGGAACCCATCGAAAATAACATGTCATGCTGACAATATTAGTATAGGTACGGTCTTCCAATTTAAAATAAACGCAATTCAAAAGAAAGACATTTGTTCCCTCTATGTCAACCTAATCTGATCATTCTACAAAAAAAACTATACACCCTGAGAGATCTCCACGCTCCCCGTAAGATCCTCCTAACATAGCTCCATTCAGGTGTTCCCATCTACATTCTCATCCACAGGGTACGAACCGGTAGGATTGTCCTGGCTCTCATCTGAGGGCAAAGTCCATATTTCCACAATAGTTGTAAAGGGTCACCAACTGAAATTAACAATTAACACATAACATTTAAGTTTTTAAATGCACAAAATAACCTTTCAACTTAGCATGCACCTAAAAAGGGTTTTCCATATGCTAAAAGTTCATATAATACTTGCCAAATAAAAATGATATCAAAATAAGGTTTTAAATCAATCAAGTAATAAACAACTGACCAATTCATTGATGAATCAATTGAGCAAGCGATTGTCTGACTCAGAATAAAAGTTTTTACTCAGCAAATCGATTGGGAAATCGATTTCTTAAAGATTTTCAGTGAAAACTGTATTCTGGGTTTAAATTAATCGATTGGGAAATCAATTTTCTTAAGTAGCTGAGCCCCTGTAACTTGTCAAATCGATTGGCAAATCGATTTCTTAAATAGCTGAGCCCCTGTAACTTGCCAAATCGATTGGCAAATCGATTTCTCAAATAGTTGAGCCCCTGTGACTTGCCAAATCGATTGGCAAATCAATTTCTTAAATAGTTGAGGCCTTGTAACTTGCCAAATCGATTTCTTAAATGGTTTTATGAAATATATTACACAATCGATTGGCACATCGATTTTGTCAAAATAGCTGAGCTCCTGTAACACATCAAATTGATTGGCAAATTGATTTTTTATAAATGGCTTTTCACAGAATCAATTTCCCTGAATGTTTTTCTAAAACTACATAAACTAACTCAATCACATTCACACACAACTCCAAAACATAACACTTAGCAATTTCAACACAATCACCACGACAACTTGAGTTTCGAAATAGTTTTACAATCAATCACACTTACACACAATATCAATACATAACACTTAGCAATTTCAACACAATTACCACGACAACATGAGTTTTAGAAATAGTTTTACAATCAATCACACTTACACACAATATCAATACATAACACTTAGCAATTTCAACACAATTACCATGACAACTCAAGTTCAAACACTCAATCATAAACTTGAATCAAACACGACTCGTGTGCCAAGCACCCTAATGCAATGCGTATATGCCAAAATGCATGGACTCGAAATTCCAAACCAAAACCCTCCTCGAAGGGCCGTAAATCATAATTGTACTGCTTATCGCAGGCCGAAGTACAAATTACTGAGGTGCCACCTATCACGGGTCTGCACGATTTACTAAAAAGCGTAAACCATAAACGTACTGCTTATCACGGGTCTGCACGGTTTACTAAAAAGAAACGTAAATCATAAATGTACCGCCTATCACAGGCCAAAGTACTATTTACCAAGGTGCCACCTATCACGGGTCTGCACAATTTACAAAAAACCGTAAATCGTAAATGTACCGCCTATCACATGCCAAAGTACTATTTACCAAGGTGCCACCTATCACGGGTTTGCACAATTTACAAAACCGTAAATCGTAAATGTACCGCCTATCACAGGCCAAAGTACTATTTACCAAGGTGCCACCTATCACGGGTCTGCACGATTTACAAAAAAAAAAATGAAATGCGTGAGTATACTCTGACTCCATCCAAGACAGTCGTTAAGCAAATGCAGATATTAAAAGATTCCCCATTTTTAATACTCATTTAACTATAACAATTTTCACAACAATCGTTAAGTAAACAGAGATATTAAAAGATTCCCCATTTCTAATACTCGTTTAACTCTAACGATTTTCACTACAAACATTAAGTAAACAGAGATATTAAAAGATTCCCCATTTTTAATACTCGTTTAACTCTAATGATTTTCACAGCAACATTAAGTGAACGTAGATATTAAGAGATTCCCCGTTCTTAATACTCGTTTAACTCTAATGATTTTCACGACAACATTAAGTAAACGTAGATATTAAGAGATTCCCTATTCTTAATACTCGTTTAACTCTAATGATTTCCACGATAACATTAAGTAAACATAGATATTAAGAGATTCCCCATTCTTAATACTCGTTTAACTCTAATGGTTTTCAAATTCCACACAGAACATACTCAAACATATTAACAAATTCAATCCACAATTCACACCAAATCACATCAATTCTTTTCTCCACAAAATCCAACCAAACACACCTCGAATTTCATTTCATCAAAATCATACATAAATGAGTTAAATTCATTTTCCACAAAACACTCATCGATATCATCAAAACCTAACTCTAAGATTTTACCCATAAAAGCATTAGATTCATTTTCCCCAAATCAACACTTTAACCCTAACAAAATTCTTTTCCACACAACTACAGTAAGTCCCTAAATGCAAACTAAAAGTTTGGAAGGAGCCCTTACCTTAACGTTAGCTTTAACATGCGATTACGGTATCGCGAGTAAATCCGGTAAAATCTCCACTCGTGACGTCGCTTCCAAAGTTGGTTGCCTAACACCGTAGCATGGTAGTGAGCAACTTTCCCTTCTATCTCTTCACGAAACGAAGCTTAGATCTAGATGAAACATGGAGGTTTGTGTTTGACGGTTTTGAAATCCCTAACTCCGTTTTCGAATCCGGGACGAAGGAAGAAGCTGGGAATTTGATCTTTCTCACCCACTAAGCCTTGGGTTTCTTTTCTTGAACTAAAAGGAAGCCAAGAAAACAAAAATGGAAGAAGAAGGGAGGGAGTTTCACGCGAGGCAGAGGAAGAAGAAGGATTCTGTTTTCTTTCTCTTTTCCTTTCTTCCTTTTTCCTTCCTTTCTATTTCTTTTCTTTCTATTTTCTTTCCTTTTTCCTCCACACAAACATATATATGTTTATACATATATATATATTAATTACTTTTAACAAATACCTCCAAATATCTAGATATTTATTAAAATTACCATTTCACATTAAATTCTTCGTAAAAGATTCACCGCAGTTAATTTAATTTATTTATCGACGAGTAATTTTAATCGAGCATCAATATAGCTTTTTGGTCCTTTAAACTCCCAAAATATTAATAACTTTAGCTAAAAAGCCTCCGAGTTCAATACCAAAATACACTAAAATACATAAAGTATGCTTAAAAATTATGGGTCTTACAATCAAAGTCGAAGCATAATATATTCCTTAAGTGTTGAAGATAGATTAGGGAAAATCATATCCTCAAAAGTGGGTTAAAAATATGATTGAAATTGTGACATGAGTTATTAGCGAACTTCTTTTATGAAATACTACTTTCAAATAGGACCATTTACCCTGATGAGATTACCTTATTTTCTTTTCTCTCTATGAATCCTTTTTTTTATTTTATTTGTACCATAGATTTTATTATTAAATATCACTGTTTGACCCTTCCTTCACTAATTTCTTGTGTTATAGTTTTTTTTTTGTCAAAATGCATTTTTTTATCATAATCATATGTTGGGACACAAAATATGTGAATTTCAAGAGACTAAAACTAGTATGGCGTCTTTAGACATAAGGCTGGGGCAACTAGAGATCAAGTCGAAGATCTTACAAAAATTCTATTTAAAGATCAAAAGGACAATCACCACTCTTTATTCGAAGCGGTGCACATTTTTCATCCATAAATCAAGGATCATGTTTGTAAGGAGGTGAAAGTAATAGAAAAATATATAAAAAAAATTGAAGAAAAAAAATGAAGATAAAGGAAAATTTTCATTCATCAAATGCATTCATGACGTTTGATATTTTTTGAATAGTGTATAAATTTAAAGTCGAGACACTGACCCACACCATATGATTTAACAGACGAGATGGTTGATCCACAAACTCTAATTCTAAGCCTATGAAAATTAACTCGCACCATCTGATTTAAAAGTCGAGATTTCTGAATGACACACTTTACTTTTTCTTTTGAGGTCGGGATATCTGACCTGCACCCTTTACCTTTTCCTTTGAAGTCAGAATTTCAGACCTATACCCTTAAAATTTTCCTTTGAAGCCAAGATGATTGACGTGAAGGTGAAAACACAAGAATATGGGGTTGAATTATGTTCAATAAAGTTGATAAATTTTTGCTAATATGATTGTAAGACCCGTAATTTTAAATCCTAAGTTATACAATTTTAGGGTATTTTGTGTTAAATTGCTTAGGCTTTTAACCCAGTTTTTGGTATTTAGTGAGTTAAAGGCCGAAAATATTTGGAAATTGGATTAAAATTATTTGTCGAAGAATAATTTATTTAAGTTTCGAAGAATTTAATTCTGGGCGGTTTTGTTCACAATATCTCAGGTTGCTGAAAATCGTATCTGTCAATTGAGTTGCGACGAGAGTAGATATTTTTATCAAAATAGTTTGAGATGTGAGAGTTGTTAGAAATTTGTTGGTTTGGTTATATATTTATATATATATTATAAGTATTTATATATATATATATATATATATTAAATATATATATAGAAAGAAAAGGAAAGGAGGGAAAGGGAGAGAAAAGAAAAACAAAGGAAAGAAAGAGAAAGGAGAGAAAATGACATTTTCCATCTTCTTCCTGCTGCCTTGCGTATTCACTTTCTTCCTTTCCTCCATTGTTGCTCGTTTTTGCTTTCTTTTCTTTCCTTTGAGTTCAAAATTGATAGTGGGTGATAGGACAAGGATTTCTCAACTTCACTCTTCACCTTTGATTCGAAAACGAAGAAAAACGGTATTAGGGATTCAAACTCAAATCTCCCCGTTTCATCTAGATCTAAGCGTCGTTTCAAGAAGTGATAGAAGGGAAATTTGCTCACCACTACACTACGGTGCTAGTGAGCTAACTTTGGAAGCGGCATTGCGAGCGGAGATTTTACGGGATTTGCTCACGGTATTGTGATCGAACGAAAAAGCTAAAGTGAAGGTAAGGGCTCCTTCCAAACTTTTAGTTTGCATTTAGGGACTTATCTGTGGATGTGTGGAAAAGAATTTTGTTAGGGTTTAAGTGTTGATTTGGGAAAATCTATCTAAGGCTTTATGGGTAAAATCTTAGAGTTAGGTTTTGGTTATATTGATGAATGTTTCGTGGAAAATGAATTTAAACTCATTTATGTATGATTTTGAGTAAATGAAACTTGTGTGTTTGAGTTGTGGATTGTGACGATTTGTGTTCATTGTTTTTGACGTGTTCTTAGTTAATACTGATGAAACTTGAGATGTGTTTTGTGTGGTTTGTGTGGAAAATGATTTGGTGTGAATTATGGATTGAATGTGAAAGTATGTTTGAGTTTATTTTGTGTGGAATTTGAAAACCATTAAGTTAAACGAGTATTAAGAATGGGGAATCTCTTAATGTCTTGTTTACTTAATGTGAGTTTGTGAAAATCGTTTAAGTTAAATGAGAATTAAGAATGGGGAATCTCTTAATGTCTCGTTTACTTAATGTTGTTTTGAAAATCGTTTAAGTTAACTGGGTGTTAAGAATGGGGAATCTCTTAATGTCTTAGTTACTTAATGTTGTTTGAAAATCGTTTAAGTTAACTGAGCGTTAAGAATGGATAATCTCTTAATGTCTTGGTTACTTAATGTTTGTTTTGAAAATCGTTGGAGTTAAAAGAGTATTAAGAATGGGGAATCTCTTAATATTTTTGTTTGCTTAATGTGTGTTTGTTTGTGAAAATCATTAAGTTAAATGAGTATTAAGGATGGGGAATCTCTTAATATCTGCGTTTACTTAATGTTGTCGTGAAAATGATTTTGTGAAGAAATGAATTGTCGAGTCAAGGTGATGCCATGTGATTTGTTGGTTCATCTTGTTTGTGTTGAGATTGTCGCGCCAAGGTGATGCCATGTGATTTGTTGGTTCATCTTGTATGCATTGGGATTGTCGAGTCAAGGTGATGCCATGTGATTTGTTGGTTCATTTTGTCTTCGTTGGGATTGTCAATTCAAAGTGATGCCATGTGATTTGTTGGTTCATTTTGTCTGGGATTGTCGAGTCAAAGTGATGCCATGTGATTTGTTGGTTCATTTTGTCTGTATTGGGATTGTCGAGTCAAAGTGATGCCATGTGATTTGTTGGTTCATTTTGTCCGTGTTGGGATTGTCGAGTCAAGGTGATGCCATGTGATTTGTTGGTTCATCTTGTCTGTGTGGGTATTGCGTTGAAACCGTTAAATGTTATGTTTTGAAACTATGTGTAAGTGTGTTTGATTCAAATTGTGATTGTGTTGATTGTACTAAGAGTTATGTTTTGGAATTGTGTGATAGTATGTTAGATTGTAAAACGATTTCGAAACTCATAATGTCGTGGTGATTGTATGGATATTACTAAGTGTTAAGGTTTGGAGTGGTGTTTGAATGTGATTGAGTTAGTTTATGTATTTTTGAAAGAATATACAGAGAAATCGATTTACCCAATCGATTTGATGAGTTACAGGGGCCCTGTTTTGCAGGAAATCGATTTACCCAACCGATTTTGTAAGTTGTCTTTCAAAATCATTTAAGAAATCGATTTGGTAAATCGATTAGATTCAATTGGATTCAAGTCAAGGGCTTTGTCTTCCAAAAATCGATTTGCTCAATCGATTGGATTCAATACAGGGACTCTGTCTGTCAGGAAATCGATTTACCCAATCGATTGAGTCAATCGATTGACCCAATCGATTGATTTAAGCCCAAAGTTCAGTTTTCACTAAAAACTTTCAGGAAATTGATTTACCTAATCGATTGATTTAAGCCTAGAGTTCAGTTTTCACTAAAAACTTTCAGGAAATTGATTTACCTAATCGATTGATTTAAGCCCAGAGTTCAGTTTTTACTAAAAACTTTCAGGAAATTGATTTCCCCATTCGATTGGCTTAGTGGAAAATCTAATTTTGAGTTAGATAATTGATTGCTCAATTGATTTATCAATGTTTTGGTGAGTTACGTATTACTTGATGGATTGAGAACTTTCTTTTGATTTCATTTACATTTGGCAAGCATTACATGAACTTTTAGCATATGGAAAATCCTTCTAAGATGCATGATAAGTTGAAAAGGTTATTTGTGCATTTAAAAGCTTAAATGTTATGTGTTAACTGTTAATTTCGGTTGGTGACCCTTTACAACTATTGTGGAAATCTGGGCTTTGCCCTCAGATGAGAGCCAAGACTATCCTACCGGTTCATACCTTGTGGATGGGGATGTAGATAGGAATGCTTGACTGGAGCTACGTTAGGAGGATCTCACGGGGCGCGTGGAGATCACTCAGGGTGTTTAGTGTGTTTTGTAGAATGATCAGATTAGGTTGACATAGAGGGAATAAATGTCTTTCTTTTGAATTGTGTTTATTTTAAATTGGAAAATTGTATCTTTACTAATATTGTCAGCATGACAGTTTATTTTCGATGGGTTCCATGTACCATTTTTTTGAGGTGTAAATACTTTGGATTCATATTTCGAAAAACTTTTCCGCTGCTTATAAATTGAAATGACTTAAATATTTATCTAAAGGTATTTCCATATTTATTTCTCTGTTTTATTTTAATTTCTTTAAAAAAAAAAATACACCCTCGCTTCGAAAAACGGGGTGTTACAATGATGAAGGTTGGTTGATTTTTATGAATGAATTAGATAAGAAGCAATCAGATTCAAAAGTAGTAAACAATGAAAGCATAAATAATTTGACACATATTTTTATCCTAGTTCACCACTTACTTGGCTACACCCAGTCCCTTCATTCAGAAGGCTTTAATCCACTAATTCAAATACCTTGAATTACAAAGCACATGTTCCTCCAAACAAGTCTTCCCAAGCAATTTGACAACCCCAAACTTCTGAGGAACTAACCACCTTGACCGTATAAGCCAAGACTTCTCCTAACATCAGATAACAACTCCCAATCTACAGGTTGACCTACAATCTATAATCAAAGGTTCCACAGCCCCAAAGAAAACCAAACCAAAGCTCTGATACCACAATGTAACACCCCGATTTTCAAAGCGAGGGTGTATTTTTTTTTTTCAAAAGAAATTAAAATAAAACAAAGAAGCAAATAAGGAAATACCTTTGGGTAAATATTTAAGTTCATATAATTTACAAGCAGTGAAAAAGTTTTTCGAAATATGAATCCAAAGTATTTACACATTAAAAAAATGGTACATGGAACCCATCGTAAACAACATGTCATGCTGACAATATTAGTATAGGTACAGTCTTCCAATTTAAAATAAACATAATTCAAAAGAGAGACATATGTTCCCTCTATGTCAACCTAATTTGATCATTCTACAAAACAAACAAAACACCCTGAGTGATCTCCACGCGCCCCGTAAGATCCTCCTAACATAGCTCCAGTCAGGCGTTCCCATCTACATTCCCATCCACAGGGTACGAACCAGTAGGATTGTCCTGGCTCTCATCTGAGGGCAAAGCCCAGATTTCCACAATAGTTGTAAAGGGTCACCAACCGAAATTAACAGTTAACACATAACATTTAAGTTTTTAAATGCACAAAATAACTTTTCAACTTAGCATGCACCTTAAAAGGGTTTTCCTTATACTGAAAGTTCATATATTAATTGCCAAGTAAAATGAAATCAACTAAGATTTTTAATCAATCAAGTAATGAATCAACCGACCAATCCATTGATGAATCAATTTGGGCAATCGATTATATGACTCAGAATAAAAATTTCTGCTGAGCAAATCGATTGGGAAATCAATTTGCTTAAAGGTTTTTAGTGAAACTTGTATTATGGGTCTAAATTAATCGATTGGGACAACTATTGTGAAATCGATTGGGAAATCGATTTCTTAACTAGCTGTGCCCATGTAACTTGCCAAATCGATTGACAAATCGATTTCTTAAATAGCTGAGCCCCTGTGACTTGCCAAATCGATTGGAAAATCGATTTCTTAAATATCTAAGCCCCTGTAACTGGCCAAATCGATTGGCAAATCGATTTTCTCGAAGTATTTCCAAAACTACATCACTGAATCGATCCCCATTACACACAATTCCAAAACATAACACTTAACACTTATAACACAACCACTACAACATCATGAGCTTTGAAATAGTTTTGCAATCAATCATGCTATAACACAATTCCAAAACATAACACTTAGCACTTATAATACAATCACTACAAAACCATGAGCTTCGAAATAGTTTTGCAATCAAACATGCTATCACACAATTCCAAAACATAACACTTAGCACTTACAACATAATCACTACTACATCATGAGTTTCGAAATAGTTTTGCCATCAAAGATACTATCACACAATTCCAAAACATCCACACTTGACAATTAAAACCCAATTACCACGACAACTTAAGTTCAAACACTCAATCATAATCTTGAATCAAAAACGACTCGCGTGCCAAACACCCTAATGCAATGCGTATATGCCAAAACGCATGGACTCAAATTCAAATCAAACTCTTTGGGAGTAGAAAATCGTAATCGTACAGTCTCTCACAGACTAGCACTTATTACCAAAGTGCCTCATGTGACAGGCCTATACGATTTATTAATTTTTGGCCTACCACAAGTCTTAAACCTCAATTCCAAACAAAACCCTCCGCGAGAGACGTAAATCCTAAACGTATAGTTTCTCACGAATGAACACGAGTGCAATCTCTCATGGACAAACACAATTTACCAAGGTGTAGTCTCTCACGGACAAACACGTGTGCAGTCTCTCACGGACAAACACAATTTTCTAGGGTGTAGTCTCTCACGGACAAACACCTGTGCAGTCTCTCACGGACAAACACAATTTACCAGGGTGTAGTCTCTCACGGACAAACACATGTGCAGTCTCTCACGGACAAACACATGTGCAGTCTCTCACGGACAAACACAATTCACCATGGTGTAGTCTCCCACGGACAAACACCTGTGCAATCTCTCACGGACAAACACAATTTACCAGGGTGTAGTCTCTCACGAACAAACACCTGTGTAGTCTCTCACAAACAAACACAATTCACCAGGGTGTAGTCTCTCACGGACAAACACCTATGCAGTCTGTCACGGACAAACACAATTTACCAGGGTGTAGTCTCTCACGGACAAACATAATTTACCAGGGTGTAGTCTCTCACGGACAAATACCTGTGTAGTCTCTCACGGACAAACAGAATTTAGCAGGGTGTAGTCTCTCATGGACAAACACCTGTGCAGTCTCTCACGGACAAACACAATTAAGTAAAGGCAGATATTAAAAGATTCCCCGTTTTTAATAGCCATTTAACTCTTACAATTCGAACGACAATCATTAAGTAAACAAAGATATTAAGAGCTTCCCCATTCTTAATGCTCATTTAACTTTAACGATTTCCACTACAAATATTAAGTCAACCGAGATATTAAAAGATTCCCCATATTTAATACTCTTTTAACTCTAATGATTTTCACAACAAACATTAAGTAAACAAAGATATTAAGAGCTTCCCCATTCTTAATACTCATTTAACTTAAACGATTTTCACTACAAACATTAAGTAAACAGAGGTATTAAAAGATTCTCCATTTTTAATACTCGTTTAACTCTAATGGTTTTCAAATTCCAGACAAAACATACTCAAACATATTAACAAATTCAATCCACAATTCACACCAAATCACATCAATTCATTTCTCCACAAAAATCCAACCAAACACATCTCAAATTTCGTAAGTATCAATTATGAACACGTCAAATACGACAAACACAAATCATCACGACCCACCACACAAACACATCAAATTTCATTTACTCAAAATCATACATAAATGAGTTAAATTCATTTCCCACGAAACATTCATTAATATCACCAAAACCCCACATTAGTATTTCACCCATAAAAGCATTAAATTCATTTTCCCCAAATCAACACTTCAACCCTAACAAATTGTTTTCCACACAACCACATATAAGTCCCTAAATGCAAACTAAAAGTTTGGAAGGAGCCCTTACCTTAACGTTAGCTTTAACGTGCGTTTATGGTACCGCGAGTAAATCTGGTAAAATCTCCGCTCGCGATGTCGCTTCCGAAGTTAGTTCACTAGCACCGTAGAGTGGAGGTGAACAACTTTCCCTTCTATCTTTTCGCAAAACGAAGCTTAGATCTAGACGAAACATGAAGGTTTGCGTTTGACGGTTTTAAAATCCCTAACACCGTTTTTCTTCGTTTTCGAATCAACGAGGAAGTATGAAGCTGAGAAATCCTTGCTTTCTTACCCCTTAATTCTTGGGTTTCTATTCTTGAAGCCAAAGAAAGAAAAAGAAAGCAAAACCAAGAAGAAGAAGAATGGGTTAGTCGCGAGGCAGGGGAGGAAAAAGACGAACTCTTTTTCTTTTGTTTTCCCTTCCTTCTAATTTCCTTTCTTTCTATTTCCTTTTCTTTCTTTTCTATCTCCTTTCTTTTTTCCCTTCAAACAAACATATATATATATATATATATATTATTTATAACTTAACAAATATCTAGATATTTATTAAAATTACCATTTCACCCATAACCTCTACAAACCACTTTTTGTTAAAAAAAATCTACTATCGTCGCAACTTAATTGACAAAGACAATTTTTAGCAAACTTGAGATATCTTTAACAAAACTCCCCAGAATTAAATTCTTCATAAAAGATTCACCTCAGTTAATTTAATTTATTTAACGACGAACAATTTTAAGCATTTAAGCTCTCAAAATATTAATAACTTGGCTAAAAAGCCTCCGAGTTCAATACACAAAATACACTAAAATATATAAAGTATAATTTAAAATTATGGGTCTTACATTACTACCCCCCTAAAATTATTTTCGTCCTCGAAACTTAAAGTACGAGTAACAATCCACACTTGGTTTGTACTCGAATTCAACATACTAGTCACAACTTGTTTCACCCGGCCTTCTCGAAGAAAGTGTTGTCTACCCGTTTTCATAGGGTGCTTAATAACTCTACACACATCCATAGTCGGTAAGGCTCATCCGTTCCATTCAACATGATTTTGTCCGAACTGTAATAGCGCTCCCGCGACTTGCACTTAAGGTTATCTTAATGTACAAGCAATCCTCCAAAGTTCTCAAGGTCCACTGAGTTTTCCGTATTTTCTTATAACTTTGCTCTTATTGACGAATTGCAATCACCCAAGACTATGTCACGTAGCCTCATATACGTCCACCTTGTACGGAACATCCATCTAGTACCAAACCTAAACACTAAGTATGACACCGACACATTGAGTACAATATATCATTATCTAATGATAGGACTTCCAATCCATACCAAGAATGATCTTGGGTTATTGTAGAGGTAAACAAATCAAATTAATCGAGAAATCTCTATTATGGACAATTACTTGGCAATGTAAACATGCAATATTTTCAGTCAAAGTCTTAGCAGGCGTAAAAACAACCAAATCAAAAGGTAGTGACGACACATATAACTTCCAACGATTCACACAATCCATAGTAATGAAGGAATGGGTTGCCCCCGAATCAGAAAGTGCAGTTAGAGGGTTACCTGTAATCACACAGTCACATTGAATCAGATTGCTAGATAAATTTCCAACTTCAACACCGACGCAATAAACACGTCATCTAGCAGTAGGAAGAGTAGTCCTAGTTACATTCACTATTGGTTCCACCTTCGGAGCCTTGCAATTCTTTGCAAAGTGCCCTGGTTTATGGAAATTGTAGCAAGTAGAACTGTTAAAGGTACAAACATTAGCCTAATGTCCCTCTTCTCCACATCGAAAACATCGTATCACTTGTCCCACTTGTCTCCCAAAGTCTTGGTTCCCTGGGTTATTCTATCCCCCGTTGTTATCATGTGGTCGATTATAAGGTTTAGCAACTTGTTTTCCCTTGTTCTGATAATTCACCCGACTAGGCTCTCTTGAGTTAAAATTCCCTCCTCGGCTAGCTCTCTTATTCTTCATATCCTCAACTTCTCTACATTTTTCCACAAGAACTTGGAAACGTTGAATTCCCAAGGGTAAGACAGAGTCTTGAATCTCATACTTTAGTCCGTCTTGGAAACGACGACACATGAATGGTTCATCAATCTCTTCACGGAAAAATCTGAAATGCCTTGATAGTGATTCAAACTTAGCAGCATATTTGCCCACGGTCACGTTCCCCTGATGCAGTTTCAGGAAATCATCACCCAGTTTAGTCCTGGTACTCATCGGGAAGTATTTGTCTAAAAACTTCCTTTTGAATGATTCCCAGTTCACCTCCTCGTGAGCTGATCTCATCAACAATCTTGCACTCCTCCACCAGTACTCAACATCTCCTAATAGCATATAAGTGGCATAGTTGACCTTCACTCCCGCCTGACAGTTAATCATTTAGAAGATCTTCTCCACTTCTTGGATCCATTGATCCGCTTTCTCTGAATTCTCATCCCCCTTAAACTTGGGAGGATTGTAACGACGAA
Organism: Cicer bijugum; assembly: GCA_037974875.1. Classification (NCBI taxonomy): domain Eukaryota; kingdom Viridiplantae; phylum Streptophyta; class Magnoliopsida; order Fabales; family Fabaceae; genus Cicer; species Cicer bijugum. The sequence goes on from JBBPBT010000217.1 coordinate 3,468,321, forward strand.
TGTCTTCTAATCTTCTTGACTCTGCAACACCGATCTCTCTTTCCCTCTTTACAAGATCACGTTGAGTCTTGGCAGTAGTCTGTGCAGCAACAGAAGCAACCATGTTATTCATGGCCTCCGCCATTCGATCATCCCTATTAGCATTGGCTCTCAGAGCGTCATTTCTTCTTGGCGGCATGGTTTTCCTATAAAACCATCATCAAGTAGAATCTTAACACTACTTCAATTAATTCCAAAATTAACTTCCGACCACATCAACACATAATCATTATTTTGGACTTGACAACTCAAACCACCTAAAACGACGCATGATCATATAAAAACTCCCAACCTACAGGTTGACCTAAAATCTATAATCAAAGGTTCCACAGCCCCCAAAGAAAACCAAACCAAAGCTCTGATACCACAATGTAACACCCCGATTTTCAACTTAGCATGCACCTTAAAAGGGTTTTCCATATGCTAAAAGTTCATATAATAATTGCCACGTAAAATGAAATCAAATAAGGTTTTTAATCAATCAAGTAATGAATCAACCGACCAATCCATTGATGAATCAATTTGGGCAATCGATTATATGACTCAAAATAAAAATGTATGTTGAGCAAATCGATTGGGAAATCGATTTTCTTAAAGGTTTTTAGTGAAACCTGTATTCTGGGTCTAAATCAATCGATTGGGACATCGATTGGGAAATCAGTTGCGAAATCGATTTCTTAACTAGTTGTGCCCACGTAACTTGCCAAATCGATTGACAAATCGATTTCTTAAATAGCTGAGCCCTTGTGACTTGCCAAATCGATTTGCAAATCGATTTCTTAAATACCTGAGCCCCTGTAACTGGCCAAATCGATTGGAAAATCGATTTCTTAAATAGTTGAGCCCCTGTAACTTGCCAAATCGATTGGCAAATTGATTGCGTTCAATATCTTTTAACAGAATTGATTGGGAATTCGATTTTCCTGAAGTACTTCCAAAACTACATCGTTTAATCGATCCCCATTACACACAATTCCAAAACATAACACTTAGCACTTATAACACAACCACTACAATATCATGAGCTTCGAAATAGTTTTGCAATCAAACATGCTATCACACAATTCCAAAACATAACACTTAACACTTATAATACAACCACTACTACATCATGAGTTTCGAAATAGTTTTGCAATCAATCATACTGTCACACAATTCCAAAATATCCACACTTGACAATTAAAACCCAATTACGACGACAACTTAAGTTAAAACGCTCAATCATAATCTTGAATCAAACACGACTCATGTGCCAAGCACCTTAATGCAATGCGTATATGCCAAAACGCATGGACTCAAAACTTCAAATCAAACTCTTCGGGAGTAGAACATCGTAATCGTACAGTCTCTCACAGACTAGCACTTATTACCAAGGTGCCTCCTGTTACAGGCCTGTACGATATATTAATTTTTGGCCTAAAACAAGTCTTAAACCTCAATTCCAAACAAAACCCTCCGCGAGAGGCATAAATCCTAAACGTACAATTTCTCACGAATGAACACGAGTGCAATCTCTCATGGACAAACACAATTTACCAGGGTGTAGTATCTCACGGACAAACACATGTGCAGTCTCTCACGGACAAACACAATTTATCAGGGTGTAGTCTCTTACGGACAAACACCTGTGCAGTCTCTCACGGACAAACACAATTTACCAGGGTGTAGTCTCTCACGGACAAACACCTGTGCAGTTGGAATTTGGTGTAAACATGTTGACACATTTTATACTTGTTAGGTAACCTTCTAAAATATGATTTGTAAAAAAAAAAAATTCTTATTATCCTCTTGATCTATTATTGATGAGAAGGCTCATTATTGTTTTCAATACCTTGAATAGTGTGAACAACTTGGCAACTTTAGTCATGAGATTTTGAGGAATGTCCATCCTCGAGTTTAGATTCTTCATCCTCGGATCTAGATTCTTCATCCTCTAATTTTTATATACAGACATCTTGACCCATAGTTTCTCTTGACTTCTTCCAAGAGATTTTATATGTGTTTGAGATGCAACATATTGCGATGATCATCCTCATATTGAGGATAATGATATCTATATTTTTGAATTAGGTTCCTTAATTCTTTCATTGTTGAGTTCATACAATACACTTGTTTATGTGAATGGCTTCAAGCTTGACCACTTATGTTCTATCAACATACACTCAAATGCAAATATCTGTAGATCACCATTTAGAAAACCTAACATTTATTTCATAAGGTTTGTTGTAGTTAAATCACATATAAAAAAAGTTTTTAATTCAACAAAAATGACATGCATCTTAAGTCGAAAAAATGACTTGCATCTGTAAAGTCGAGAAAATGACTCACATCTTAACTTGGGAATATGATTTGCACCCCAAGTCAGGATACTGACCCGCATCCCTAAAGCTGATTAAACGACCCCTATCTTAAGTCGGGAAAATGAATCCCACCCCAAAAATTGAGAAAATGACCCCCATCTTATGTTGGGAAAACAACTCGCACCCCAAGATGGGAAAACGGCTAATAGCCCAAGCCGGGAAAATGACTCACATCTTAAACTCAGAAAATGACTCACATCTTAGGCTAAGAAAATGACCTACATACTTTTCCCTCAACATTAGCTTTTTTGGAAAAAAATAGAGTCGTCGTTTTTACTTATCCTTTACAATGATTCTCTAGTAAATTATAAGTACAGAGTGTCAGTTGTAGACACCTAATTTTGTCTAGAAATATTAACAAATTTATCAAAAAAAATATAAGTAAAAAATACAATATATTGGGCATTTTATTATGGATAAAGAAAAAATTTGAAATTATTGTTATTTTTAAACAAAAATAATTCAATAAAATGACATTTTTGGAATTAGACTATCATATTTTTAATTGATTAAAAATAGTTTGTAATAAGTAGGTCAATCTTATTAATCGATCCCAATTAGCAATAATGACGTAATTTTAAGGAAGTTTGTAATGATAAAAATGTCAATCTTATTAATTGTCTTTAGTTAGAAATAATGACAAATATATTTAAGGAAAGTATAATTGGAAATGAAAGGTAAAAAAAAGTCGAGAAATATTTGAATTTGTTCTATGGCGAGCCGTTAGTGCTTAGGAAACAGAGGCTTTAACCACTGATCTACAGGCACAATTTATTTTTATCTTTATTATACCCGACTATATGTTAAGTTTCTTATTGTGGGTTCAAATAAATCAACAGTTTTTCCTTTCTGATAGTTATATTGTCATTTTATCTTGTAATACATTGATGCATAAATTCTAAGGTGGACCAAGCCCACCGTGCACTGATATTTAAAAGTAATTCGAAAATTAATAATAATGAAGTTACTTTTTAGAAGTGTGAGTTAACTATTATTTATTTATTTTTTTACTTTTTATGTTTTGCGACAATGACTTATTAATGTCGGTTTGACGAATTGAATTTTGAAGGATATAATTGTTTTTTATTTTTATTTTTTACATCTATCAAATCATTATCAAATCTACAAAATATAAGAGAATTGTTTCAAAAAGAGTATCGTTTATCTTTGTAGAGTTTTAAATATCATTTAAACACTTATTTACATATATTTGTATAATGAGAGAGTATTAAATTATGATATTTGTTATTAAAATAAGTTAACCTTAGTTTATCTATACAAATTGTCAAAATATTAGAAAATATCTTATAAGATCTTTTATATTATATTAGAGTATCTTGAGTTATTTTTTGTGATCAATTTGTAATCATAGAGATATCTTAGAATATCTCTCATTATTATTATGATTTATTCCTGATTTAGGATTGAGTCTATGTTTCTCTATAAATAGAGATTAATATTGAATCTTTTGTAATAAATTCAAGCATAAAGCTATTATCAATAATATTCAAACCCTTATTATTTTCTCTCCTCCTTTTCTCTAAAATCCCACAACTTCAACATGGTATCAGAGCCTATTTCGATCCTCCTTGAACGATATCAGCTCTATTCCGCTGCCGAGTTCCCAACAGTTTGGGAATATAATCATAGTTTCTCTTTTCTAGCATGATCATTTCTTTTTCTGACTACTGATATTTCTGCCCACAATCGTCGTTGCTGCCTCGTCTGCTGCTGCTGCCTTTCGTCGCTGTTGCCCTGTCTGCTATTGCCGCAGCCACCGTCCGCTGCTGCTGCCTGTCGTCGTTGCTGGAAACGTTTTCCGACACGACTACTTCCATTGTGTGCGGAATCTCTCAATCTACACAACCCAGATTTTTATAGGTCAAAAGTTGCTCCACATGCGCTCATGTGCCTCCAAGATCTGTCGTGTTCATCTCACGCGCCGCCACCAACAGCCTCGAGCTCAAATACACTGGCCCTATGTTTGTCCCAGATGTATTGGCCTTGCCTTTCTCTCCTTGAACCATGCCTCTCTCTCCTTGAAGCAAATTCAAGTTTAAATATTTTGAGTCTCTGATATTATTGGTTTGAAGCTTCCAAATGCAGTGTTTTTTTAGAAGGACGAACCTTGCTTTGTTCAACTGCTTGCCATGAATTTCTCTCATGTTGATGATCATTCCAGCTATCTGGCTAGGCTGTGTTTACAGCAATTCTCTCCGACTTCACCTGCATCCCTGAGTTGCCTTTCCATCTTTTTTTATTATTTTCCGGAGCAAAGTATTGTTTTCTTGTAACAATCTAAAGCTTAGTAAGCTTTAGCTTGAGGGGGAGTGTCAAAATATTAGAAAATATCTTATAAGATCTTTTATATTATATTAGAGTATCTTGAAGCAAATTCAAGTTTAAATATTTTGAGTCTCTGATATTATTGGTTTGAAGCTTCCAAATGCAATGTTTTTTTAGAAGGACGGACCTTGCTTTGTTCAACTGCTTGCCATGAATTTCTCTCATGCTGATGATCATTCCAGCTATCTGGCTAGACTGTGTTTATAGCAATTCTCTCCGACTTCACTTGCATCCCTGAGTTTACTTTCCATCTTTTTTTATTATTTTCCGGAGCAAAGTATTGTTTTCTTGTAACAATCTAAAGCTTAGTAAGCTTTAGCTTGAGGGGGAGTGTCAAAATATTAGAAAATATCTTATAATTTTATATTATATTAGAGTATCTTGAGTTATTTTTTGGGATCAATTTATAATCATAGAGATATCTTAGAATATCTCTCATTATTATTATGATTTATTCCTGATTTAGGATTGAGTCTATGTTTCTCTATAAATAGAGATTAGTATTGAATCTTTTGTAATAAATTCAAGCATAAAGATATTATCAATAATATTCAAACCCTTATTATTTTCTCTCCTCCTTTTCTCTAAAATCCCACAACTTCAACACAAATAACAAAATACACTTTAGATTTTTTTGTAAGGTCTGTTAGTGTTTGTTCTATTTGTATAAATGTAAGACTTGGGCCATTTTCTCAAGTTAAGTTTTTCAATTCACATAATTCTTCTTCTCTTAATTCAATATGGTATCAGGCATTTCCTGGTCTTGATTATCTCATTATTCTTCCCTTTTCCTTTTTTTTTTCCTCAATTGCTGAAAACCCCTTTTTTGATTTTTCCTCAAATCCTTCAAATACCTATTATCTTCATCCTATTGAGAATCCATCATTGGTTCTCGTTACCCCATTATTCGACAAAAAGAATTATAATTCATGGGCACGCGCAATGAAGGTCACATTAATCTCTAAGAACAAATTAAAATTTGTCGATGACACTTTTCTTCAATCGACATCTACACATGTTCTTCATGATCCATGGGTTCTCTGCAACTATATGGTGCTCCCTTGGTTGCAACGCTCAATTTCTGATAGTATCGCTCAATCAATTCTTTGGATCGACAACACACACACAATTTGGAAAAATCTGGAAAATCGATTCTCTCAAGGTGACATTTTCAAAATTTCAGACATCCAAGATGATGTCATAAGACTTTAACAAGGTAATCTCGACATTACCAACTATTTCACCAAATTAACCTCTTTATGGGAACAAATCGATTCGTTTGGACCCACTCGCGACTACGTCTTGCAATTCAATGTACTTGTGGGGATGCTACTGACCTTAGAATATTTAAGAATCAAGATCGGGTCATAAAATTTCTCAATGGTTTGAATGAACAATTTTCTAATGTTCGTTCCCAAATCATGCTTCTTGAGCCCCTCCCTTCTTTGGATAAAACATTTTTTTTTAGTACTTGGTCAAAAACGACAACTTAATGTTCAAGCATCCTTTGAATCTGCCCCTAAAATTCAAGCTATGGCCATGCAAGTTCAAAATAATCACTACAATGGAGGAGGAATGGGCAGCGATAATTCTAATAATTGAGGTAAAGGATGCAATAATTCTGAGTTTGGTTATGGCCCATATCAAAATTCTAATGGGTTTTGTACTCATTGTGGTCGAACAAACCACACAGTGGAAACATATTTTCTAAAATATTTATCCACCTGGATTTCAACAACTACATTCTTGAACAACCCTTAATAATGCAACTGCTTCAGATTCTCAAGATTCCTCTCCAGTTGATCAATAGAGCACCGACTCATCTCTTACCATTATTCAAGATTAGTATAATCAAATTCTTCAACTTCTCCAAAATAATCTTGTTGTTTCTTCATCTACAACACCGATTCAGCCTTCAACTAATACTGTTGTTGTTCAAAATTATCCTCTCAATTCAGTTTCCTCTCTATTAGGTAAGCAAGTTGTCTATTGGGTAATGGATACAGGTGCTATTCATCACATAACTCATAATTTTCTTCATTTTTCTACTCATGCTATTGTTTAACCTATTACTATGAAATTACCTAATGGTCAAACGACTACTAGTAATATATCTAGTTCTATACAAATATTTGACCATATTATTATGGATAATGTATACTATCTTCCAGATTTTCACGTCAATTTGATTTCTATAACAAAATTGGTTGACTCGTTTAAATGTTACCTTAACTTTACTACTGATAAATGCTTCATTTTATTATTATGTTGGCTATTATTGGATTTTTAAATAATCTATATATAATGTTATTTTCTATTTTAAATTCTATCAATTAAACCATCTCTCAGTAATCATTCCATATTCAGTAGTCGTTTCATATTCGATATCAATTATATATTTAGTAGTCGTTTTGTATTCAGTAACCATTCAATTAGTCAATCACAACTTTTGACTTTATGTGTAGGAATCAGACGCTCTATTCACTTACCTCGTACAGACGCAATTTTTTTTTTATTTTTTTTAATTTTCTTATACTTGAATATATGTTAAGTTTCTTACTGTGACTGTGAGTTCAAATAAATCAACGGTTTTTCCTTTGTGATAATTATATTCTCATTTTATCTCGTAATGCATTGATGCGTAAAGTCTAAAGTGGACCATGACCACCATACAATGATATTTAAAAGTAATTCGAAACATTTAATAATAATGACGACACTTTTTAGAAGTATGAATTAACTATTTTTATTTTTTATGTTTTGCGACTATGATTTATTAATGTTGGTTTGACGAATTGAATTTTAAAGAATATAATAATTATTATTTTTTTACATCTATTCAATCCCTATTTCATCTAAACACTTATTTACATATATTTGTATAATGATATATTTGTATAATGAGAGAGTATTAAATTCTGACGTATGTTTTGAAAACAGGTTAGAGAAGGTTTTACAAACAAATCGATTTTAATGCAGTCAACTATTGATTGAAAAATATATTTAGAAACATTCAAAATTTGAGATTTTAGTGGTTGTTGATTACCTTGTATTGATTTTTTTGTTTGAATAATTACCTTGTAATAATGTTGGATTCAATAAACAATGATATGATCTGAACTAAATTATTATTAATATTAATTATATTTATTTATTTAATTCAACGTGGTTCTTTGCTATTTTCGATATCGGAAGTTAAATTTTAATAATCTTTATTTGATCATGTGTTCAATCAAATTCCGTATTGAATCATATTTCCATCCAATTATATATTCAATCAATTAGTATTTTCAGCCAATTTATTTATTTGATTATTTTATTTTTATTTAAACTAGTAAGATATCCTGGTTACGTGTGTTTGAATTTTTTTTTAATATCGTTATTTATTATCAATATAGAGCATAATTGACTATTTGTTTCGATCACCTTAAATTACCCTTGCAAATTTAATTTTGCGTCAAAAGTACGTATAAATATAAGTAACATCAATGATGCTTTAGCATTTTTTATTTTCTATTTACATGATTTGTTTTCAATTTATAGCCTTGTGATTTTTATTTGTATTAGTGATAAATATTTGTCTCGTATTTTTTTAATATTTAACATTGATAAAATTTGTCATTTATTTTTTTAATATTTATAAGTGACAAATATTTGCCCTCTGTTTTTTATGTCACTACGCAAAAAATATCATTTTATAGCGCTCATTTTACAGCGCTTACTAAATACAAACACTGTTGTAAATATATTTTAAAAATAGCGGAGCATATAACAACGTTTTGATGACAATCGCTGTGGAAAAACGTTGTTGTAGGGTTATATATGGTTTGCGCATAATGTTTACAAAGCTTTTACAGCGCTTTTACACAATCGCTGTAAAATGAAGCGTCCTCGCATAATGTTTTACAGCGCTTTTTTCACAAGCACTGTAAAATACATGCGCTTTCAAATAATTAAATGACCTATTACATCATTTTTTTTACAAGCTCTGTAAAAGACATGCACTTTCAAATAATTAAATGACCTATTAGAGCGCTTTTGTTACAAGCGCTGTAAAAACTTTGCACTTTCACATAATTAAAGGATCTATTAGAGCTCTTTTGTTACAAGCACTGTAAAAACATTAACTTTAAATAAAAATCATTTACTTTAAATAAATAAAAACAAATTTAAAACAAATTTACGAACCCTCATCACCTCTACTATGGGAACCCTCCTCTCCTCTACGTACTGTGCTGCCATCTACTGCTTCTCCTTTAAAAAAAATTGGATAAGTTGTCTCAGGTACTGTATTATTAATTTGTTGTTGTCAAAAATTCTTTAGTTTTTTAATAATTGAAAACTAATAAATTGTTACATAATAAATCTTTTCTTTTTGAAATTTGTTGATTTGTTCTGTTTTGAAATCTTTTCTGTTTTGAAATTGTTAGATTGTCATATAATATGGACTGGAAATGGATGTCTACCAATCGATTGTCAAAAAGAGTATGAAAATGGAGTGAAGGAGTTTGTTGAGTTTACAGTGAAGAATACAAAAGATCCAAATAGAGTCGTTTGTCCTTGTTTAAAATGTTGTTTTGGAAAACGCGTTAGAGAAGATGAATTGGAAGGACATTTAGTATGGAATGAAGTTGATCAAAGCTATACATGTTGGATAAAACATGGTGACAAAAAAAAGGAAACATTAATTTTGAGAATGGTTCGACATATGCTTCAGCTGACTTCGATACATATACATATGAGTCGGACCGAGTTGAGGAGATTGCAAAAGCAATTGAAGAAGTTCTTAGGGATTGTCCTAAAATGTTTGAGATTTTGTTGAGTGATGTAGAGAAACCATTATATAATGGTTGTACTAAATTCACAAGACTGTCGGTGATATTAAAGTTGTTCAACTTAAAAGTGAGTAATGGATGGTTTGACAAAAGCTTCACAAAATTATTAACACTCTTAAAAGATATGTTGCCAGATGATAAGAACTTCCCAATGGAACCTACGAGGCTAAACGGATTTTGTGCTCTATTGGCATGAGTTACGAAAGGATTCATGCGTGTCCTAACGGTTACATTTTATTTCGAAACGAATATGAATTACTAAAGGTGTGTCTGAAATGCAATGTCTCTCGATATAAGAAGAAAGAATCTACTCCAGCAAAAGTCGTGTGGTATTTTCCTATTATATCAAGATTTAGGCGCATGTATTGTAGTGAAGAAGATTCAAAACACTTGACATGACATGCATATGAAAGAATTAGAGATGGAATATTTTGACACCCTGCAGATTCCCCATAATGGGCAAAAATTGATCACTAGTATCCTGAATTTGGGATAGAGTCAAGAAATCTAAGACTTCCACTTTCTACTGATGGAATGAATCCACATGGTCTTCAAAGCATCTCACACAACACGTGGCCTGTGATTTTGTTGATTTATAAACTACCTCCATGGTTATGTATGAAGCGTAAGTTTATGATGTTGTCTCTGTTAATTTATGGACCCAAACAACTGGGGAATGATATCGACGTATACTTGACTCCTTTAATTGAAGATTTAAAAATTATGTGGGAGACAAGTGTGGAAGTTTATGATGGGTATAAGAAAGAATGTTTCAATTTGAGGGCTATGTTGGTCGACACAATTAATGATTTTCCAGCATATGGTAATTTATCAGGATATAGCATTAAAGATCAGTGTGCATGTCCTATATGTGAAGAGAGTACAAATTGGATTGTGATTGAAACATTGTAATATGATTGTGTTTCTTGGACATCGTAGATTTTTACCTTATAGTCATTAGTATCATGGGTGGGGAAATGCATTCAATGAAAAATCAGAGGAAACTAAAGCTCCTTTAGCACCGACTGGATATCAAATACTTGAAAAAGTACAAGGTTTGACCAATAAATTTAGCAAACCTTTTGTGAGAGAGCTGATCAACACTGGGTGGAAGAAAAAGTCAATTTTCTTTGAATTGCCATATTGGAAGTTATTGTATATAAGACATTTCCTTGATGTGATGCATATTAAAAAAATGTATTTGATAATGGTATTGGTACGTTACTCAATGTTCCAAGAAAGTCTAAAGATGGCATCAATGCAAGATTGGACTTGGTCGATATGGGAATAAGAAATGAATCAGGTCCCATAAAGAAAGGAAATCGCACATATCTACCTCCAGCCGCTCATACTCTATCTAGAAAGGAAAAAATTGTTGTATGTAAATTTCTACACGAAGTTAAAGTTCCAGAAGGATACTCTTCAAACATTAAAAATTTGTGTGAGCTTGAAATGTATTTCCCACCCTCATTTTTTGATATAATGGTTCACCTTACTGTTCATCTGGTTAAGGAGACACAAATTTGTGGGCCAGCTTATATGAGATGGAAGTATCCGATAGAACGATATATGAAAATATTAAAAGGGTACGTGAAAAGTAGAAGTCGACTAGAAGGTTGTATTGCTGAACGGTACATTGTTGAAGAAGCTGCTGAATTTTGTACTGAATATCTGTCCAATGTTGAATCCATAGGGCTTCCGATGTCTCGTCATTCAGGAAGAATATCAGGAGAAGGGATAATTGGAAGGAGACTACTAACTATATCAAGGACATAATGGGAGCAGACACAATTGTATGTTCTGCACAATGATGATGAGGTTCAACTGTATCTTATAATACACATGGATCAGTTATCTCGTTTGAACATGAATAGGAATCAAAATTGGATATGTCGAGAGCACAATCGGAGTTTTATAACATGGTTAAAGAATCACATAAAGTCAAAGTTTGATATAGACTCCATATCAATTTCACAGAGATTGAGGTGGCTAGCAAATGATCCGAGTTTACATGTCTTTTCTTACACTGGTTATGTTATTAATGGCTACATATTTTATACCAAAGAACAAGATAATCAGACCACTATACAAAATAGCGGAGTCACTCTCGTAGCTGAAGCGATGCACGTCTCAAGTGCAAAAGACAAAAACCCAATATATGCAAATATATCATATTTTGGGGTTATCGAGCACATATGGGAGTTAGACTACACAATGTTTCGTGTTCCCATATTTGTTTGCAAGTGGATCGATAATAATAATGGCGTTCGGATTGTTGAGTCAGGGTTCTTGCTTGTCGATTTTAATTTGGTGGAATACAAAGACGAGCCTATTATTTTAGCGTCGCAAGCTCAACTAGTGTTTTATGTCACTGATCTTGTTGATGATAAATGGTCTGTTGTCCTATCGACCAATAAAATAAGTGATGATAACAATAATGATGAAGATGTTGGTAATGATCTTTTATTTGCAACATCAAAACAACCACATGAAATTGATTTAACTGATGATGGTTTATATCTTAGAGATGATCATGATGAGGGAATTTGGATTAATCCATCGTTTCATATTGTAAATGGACAAACAAATGTGAATCCCACCAGGAAAAGAAGAAGGACATCTTAATGTACATGTTTAATTGTTTTATATAAGCCATGTAATTAATCTGAACTGAGTTAATGTAAATTTAATTGTTTGAACATGTTTAATTGCTTTTTATAAGCAGCCATGTATTTGATTTTCTGATTAATTTATTTTCTACTTATATTTAGCTTGATTTAAGTGTTTTATACTAAGTTCATGTAATTTAATATAAACTAGTAATTTACATAAACTAAATTGAATATAAATTAGTAATTTACATGAACTAAACTGAACTGAAAAAGATCCTTATAAAAATAAAATAATGAGGTCTTTTACAGCGCTTATTCTACAAGCGATGTAAAAGATCATTGAAAAATAAAATAAGGAGGTCTTTTAGAGCGCTTATTTGAAAAAGCGTTGTAAAAGGCTTTAAAAAAAAAGTTCATATAACATAAGAAAACAAGGAGGTCTTTTACAACGCTTATTCTACAAGCACTGTAAAAGATCATTTGAAAAATAAAATAAGAAGGCCTTTTAGAGCACTTATTTGTAAAAGCGTTGCAAAAGGCTTTTAAGAAAAACATTCATATAACATAAGAAAACAAAGAGGTTTTTTACAGCGCTTATTCTAAAAGCGCTGTAAAAGAGTGTTTGTAAAAATAAAATATGGAGGCCTTTTAGAGCACTTATTTGAAAAAGTGCTGCAAAAGACTTTTAAAAAAACATTCATATAACATAAGAAAACAAGAAGGTCTTTTACAACACTTATTCTAAAAGCGCTGTCAAAGAGCCTTTTTAAATATAAAATATGGAGGCCTTTTAGAGCTCTTATTTGAAAAAGCGTTTTAAAAGGCTTTTAAAAAAAAAATATTCATTTAACATAAGAAAACAAGAAGGTCTTTTACAATGCTTATTTTAAAAGCGCTGTAAAAGAGCCTTTTTAAGAATAAAATATGGAGGCCTTTTAGAGCGCTTTTCCAACAAACGCTGTAAAAGGCTTCTAAAAAAGTGCTTTAATAGGGTTTTATATATAACAGTAAACTGCTTCAGTTTCCTTTTCATTACATAAACTTCACTATCATCTCCTCTTCATCATTCTTCTCTTCCTTTGCGAACCCCTATCATCTCTTCCATTACGAACCTTAATTAAACATCACTTTTATATAATGAGGGTATTTGTATTATAAACTATAGTTTCTAATTAATATTTTATTTATGATCTTAACGAATAGCGACAAGACACCCAATCCGATCAACCGTTGGGTCGTCATATCTTGTGGAAGGAAGCTCGTGTAAATAAGGATTGAGTGGTTGATAACGAAAATGTTCAAAAAATAATAGAACTTTGTGTAAGTATATTATCACTTTAATATTTTTTAATATTGTATTTTATCACTTTAATATTATCACTTTAATATTGTATTTTATCACTTTAATGATATTGAACTTATCTTTTTAATCCTACATGTATTTTAGGAGAATATTGAACAAAGTTCAGAAAATTAAGAGGACAACAAAGCTAGTTGCAGGGATATTCTCGGTAAAGTATTTAATATTCCTGAGAATTCCGGTCGCGTGAGAGGGAAAGGATTTGGCGTAACTCCTAAAAGCTATTTTTCACAAGAGAAGCGTCAAAATCCATCCAATGAGGAAGTATTAGAGAAGCTCAAACTCCTATCCGAGCAAGTGGCACTCTTGGTGAAGACGAATAAAGACAAGCAACTCCCGGATCACCTCCAACGTGAAATACAAATGGAGAGTGAAAACGAGAGTTGCAACATTGGTTTCAAAAGTCTTCCCGATGTAATTAATTACTTACTTATGTAATTACTTATGTATTAACTATACTTATGTATTAACCATACTTATGTTTTAACCATTGATTTAGAGTATCACTCCTTGCGTGATGTACTTATCATCCCCTACTCATCGGAAGGTCGGAAAAGGAAAATTGTACAATACTTCGGGAGAAGTATTGCACAACAAACAGATCCCTGCGGGCCACGTCAAAGTATCACAAATTATTGCTTTGGAACCAAATGCATCGTTGCCTATACCGGACAACGATGGAGATATGAAGTTGTTGGGCGAAGCAATTGGTAGTTGTGTGGCATGGCCCACACATCTTGTTGCCCTAGATAAAGTATATTTAATTAATTGAAATGTATGTTTAATTGATATGTATATTTAATTGCTGATTTTTTTTCCAATCCTAACTTTAATTTCACATTTATATTTAGATTCTGAAAAAGCTTAAAGAGAATGATAAAAAGATTCCCAAAAACGAGTCAATTACATCTCCCGAAAAGGTTTGTCACATTTATTCCCTAAGGTTTGCAATTTTTTCAGATTCAATAAACTAATATTTAGCCTCATGTTTTCAGATTCAATCAAATAAACCACCCGCACAGCAAAATAAAGTCGGCAAACCTCAAAAATTGGAGGGTAATAGAGCTGGAAAACTACAAAAGCTGGAGGGTAATAAAGCTGTCAAAGTTGTAGCTAAAAAACTGGATTAGGGACAATCAGTCGCTGCTGCTCCTAAAATAAGTCAACCATACCTTGCTAAATACGGGACATGTCTTGACATCCAAGTAAAAAGGAATATGGGCAGCAACAACGATTCACGAATCATAAGCATGAATAAAGCTATATTCGGAGATGAGTATGAAGAATTTCTTGAAAATGAGCACATATAAGAACTTCTCAACCATAAGGAGCTGAGTGCTACTGTCATCAACTTGTACATTAGGTAAAAAAAATATTTTTTATTGAATTTATTGGTAATTAATTAAATTTATTAGTAATTAATCTAAACTGAAATTTTCATTGAAGGTTTTTGTATGAGAAGTTGGTGTGCACGCGCAGATTGTCAAATAGATATTCATTCTTGTTTCCGCATAAGCTTTCAATGTGTAAACTCGATCCAACGAATGTAAAGAAATACATTGTAGATATGTTATTAGGAAATAAAGAGAAGGATGAGTTGTTATTTGCACCATATAATTCAAGGTACGTAATTATATATTATTTATTTATATCTTTTTAATTTATGAGATCTTAATTTATTAGTTGTGTAAACAAAATTGCCAACCAAATTTTTTTGTTGTTGTAGGGCACATTGGGTGCTATTTGCAATCAATGCAACCTCTGAAGTTATATACTATTTGGATCCCTTGCACGTCAATTACAACAATCACTCGATATAAAGACTATGTTCAACACGTAAGTAATATTCATTTATTTCTTACATATATATATATATATATAAATAGTGTGTTTGTTAATGCTATAATAATCACATTTATTTTTTCAATAGTGCTTTATCAGTTTTTTAAGCTCAAAGAGGTGCTACAATGTCAAAGCAAGAGTCTAATAACATCACATGTATTCCAATAGTGGTTTGAAATATATGCCTTTAAATTTTCATTTACAAATATATGGCTTTACGATCAATGCACAAATATTTTATTGACTTATATGTTTTATTTTATAGTGCCCTCGTCAAACTAGTAACATCGACTGTGGGTACTATGTATTGCGATTCAAGAAGGAGATTGTTGATAGAAATCAAACTATTTTCCCAAAAATGGTATGGTATTTTCAAACTATTTTGATTCTCACTTAATATGTTCAATTTTTATATTGGACAATACTTTGACAATTCCAGTCCAACATACTCTGAGAAAGATCTAAGGAAATTAAAAGAAAATTGGTGTCAGTATGTGATTGAAATTAATATTATTTGATTTGCTAGGAAATAGCATGTTGCAAGGGATCTAAATATATGGTAGCTAGTTATATTCTGTGTATTCTGTTAGTTATATGTATATGAATAGGACACAATATATGAATATGTGCAGTTGTACAATATCTGAATATGTATATGTAGTTAAGTTATATATGTATCTGAATGTTATGTTGTAAATTAATATATAAAGTTAAGTTATATAGTTCTGTTTTTGTGTATTGATTGTCTGAACTTTTTCTGAATATGTATTTGAATATGTTCTGTTGTTGTGTGAACTGATTCTGGATCAAAATAATTTTGGAAAAAAAATTAAAAGAAAACGTTTTCTAAAATAATGTCATAAAAAACCAAAAAGCACTTTTCAAAAATTTAATTTACAATGTTTTTAAATAAAAAAAATAAAAAAATTGCATATTTTATAGTGATTTTATGAAAAAGCGTTGTAAATGGTCACATTTTACAGCACTTTTTCACAAAAGCGCTGTAAAAGGTGCACTATGATGCATATACTGAGTGGACATTTTACAACGCTTATATGAAAAGCGCTGTAAAAGGTGCACTATAATGCATATACTGAGTGCATATTTTACAACGCTTATATGAAAAAGCGCTGTAAAATGTGCACTATAATGAATATGTTGGGTGCAAATTTTACAGCGCTTATATGAAAAGCGTTGTAAAAGATGCACTATAATGCATATACTGAGTGCACATTTTACAATGTTTATATGAAAAGCGCTGTAAAATGTGCACTATAATGCATATATTGGGTGCACATTTTACAGCGCTTATATGAAAAGTGTTGACGGAATGACCTCTATCCTTAGGAAGTTGTACACAATATTATTAACCAGATTATCCAATTCCTTCCTAAGTGATGAACTTAATATTAAAACCAACTTGTTTAATATTAATTCCAATTTAACAATAATAGATTCAAAACTTATTCAAAACTGAGATTCAAGAACACATGTATTATCAAGATAAAGAGTATAGAGATAGAGAAGTGTGCACCAGGGATTTTTATACTGGTTCAACTATCTATTTGATAGTCTACATCCAGTCCCGAAATCACTTACTGATTCCAGCCTTTACTAGAAATGATTTGAGTATGTTTACAGACTTTCCAGCACTTCAATGCCTATACATCTAACTCACAATCAATCTAAAACAACAACCAATCTATCCTTAAAAACTAATCACCAAGCTCTAGCAAGATCAGATTGAGATCTCTTTTAGATGATCACACACATTCTAAAAGATGACCACCAGTTTCACAATACTGGATTTCCACTCTCTTTCTTTTACAAAGATGGTTCTTTCAAAAAGAATAAAACACTTGATTCAATCACAATGAATTCTCACACTAAGTATTTGCCAATAATGTTTGTGAGTTACAACAATTTTTCTCAAAGTGTACTTTTCGAAAAGCTAATGAAATTTTTTCAGTTCTTTCTATCTTTTTTATAAAAATTGTGATTGATTCAGTTTATATAGTTTCAGAAAAACTTCAGACAAATCGACTTCCCAATCGATTTTATTAATGCGTATTACCAGATCAATCGATTTCCTAATCGATTTCGCATTTCTTGTTTTTCTTGAAATTCTTGAAATAGATGAACTAATCGATTTGCTAATCGATTTTTTTAATGCATATATCAGAAACTGATACTCAGTTCATATCAGAGTCGATTGAATAATCGATTATAATTGTTTTGTTCAAAATGCGAGATCAAACAATCGATTATTTAGTCGATTCACTTTCATTAACATAATCGATTTGGCAATGGGCAAATTTCTCCCTGTAACTCAGACACTTAATCAAATCGATTTGCCAATCGACTGATTTGTCCCTGTAACTCAGATATTTAATTAAAATCAATGTGCCAATCGATTATGCAATATGATTCTGATAAATGATGAACTAATTCATTCATGCAGTCGATTAACTAATTGATTAGTAGAAAGCTTGTAACTTAAGAAAAGTATATCAATCGATTGTGCAATCGATTTCTTTTAATCATAGAACACAGGTCTGATAAAAACATTTAAGTAATCGATTTGCTAATCGATTAACTCAGTGAAAACTTTGTTCTATGAGTCAGAAAATCGATTAACCAATTGATTTACCAATTGATTGATTAACACACTTATTTTATGATTTCAGTTTTAATTGGCAAATATTAGATGTGTGAAATCATAATGATGAATCTAACTAATAAACACTATGAACAATAGACAAATTTACGCATAATCTTCAAGCCTTGTATGACATGATCAATCTTTTCTTGATTGCTTGAGATCCAAAATTTGTCCAAGTGTAGTGTTTGATTCTTTCACATAATCTTCAAGCCTTGTATGATATGATCAATCTTTGCTTGATTGCTTGAGATCCAAGATTTGTCCAAGTGTAGTGTTTGATTCTTTCCTGAAATGTATCTCAACCCAAACTATTAGATTAATCAGATAATGCATATACGTTTTATGTTTGGAAGTTATATCAAAATCATAGTCAAGGATGCATATATCTTACAATCTCCCCCTTTTTGATTAAATGACAAACATACAATTTAACTTTGAGTTTACATTTCAAAATTAAAACTTAACTTTATAATAACTCTTATTTGAAACTCCCCCTGAATTATAGAATTCATAATTCATT
This sequence comes from Cicer bijugum, assembly GCA_037974875.1. Classification (NCBI taxonomy): domain Eukaryota; kingdom Viridiplantae; phylum Streptophyta; class Magnoliopsida; order Fabales; family Fabaceae; genus Cicer; species Cicer bijugum. The sequence goes on from JBBPBT010000217.1 coordinate 3,486,897, forward strand.
TCAATTTCAAATTTCAGATTCAATTTTCAGTATACATGATAAGATAAGCATAAGCACAAGTTAAATTCATTCAAATTCTCCAAGTTAAATTCATTTCAAATTCTCCCCCTTTATCATTAAATTCAAAAAGATAATACAATAGAGAATAATGATTCAAAAGCTATTACAAGAGATATACTGAAAAAAAAGGACAATTACAAAACTACAAAGAAAACATAAGTCTAAACAACTAATCTAGGGCTGTTCCTCATTATCACCAATGGGAGAGGTAGAGACTGTTATATTACCCTTAGCAAGTGTCTCCTCACCATGAGGTTCAGAACTATCAAGGTTGATAGGGGTTGTTTCTTCAGTTGCTTGTGTGTCAATGTCAGCTATGTCTTCAAATGACATCTTGAGACCCAAATGGTCTTGGATGACATTTACATCTTGAACAACTGAGTTGAGAGTTGCTTGGAGTTGCACAAGGGAGGCTTCCACCTTAGCATTGTGTGCAGCCTGAGACTCCATAAGTTCCAGCAACTTAGCTAAAACCTCATATTGGTTTTCAGCTTGTTCAACATTTGGTTGAGCCCTTGTCCAAATACCATTGATCTTCTTCAATTGCATTTGGTTGACAATTGACTCACCAAAAATCAGAGTTGTCTTTACTGATTCTTCATTGACAACTGATATTTTGAAGTGTCTCAGAATCTTGGTGATCAACTGAGGGTAAGGGAGCATTAGCTTTCCTTGTGCTGTTTCTAACATATTAACCAACACAATCCACGCCCAACTCATCTTGAGTTCCTTGTAAAGGCCCCAAAGAAGAGTAATGTTAAGCTCCTGAACTATGGCATGGTTCCCTGATCTAGGTACCAACATTCTGGATAGCACATACATCAACATCCTATGCTGGACCTTCATTTGACCAATTGGGAGAGATGTTCTTTCCACAAACCCTTCAACCATCAAGTCTTGAATGGTTGTGTATCTATCTACTGATGTTTCCCAAGCATCATCAGTAGAATCAGGATTGGTTTTGCCATCAACAGCTTCTCCATAGAAGGGTAGTCCTGATAGCTTGGAGAACTCCCTAAAAGTCATAGAAATTTTCTTGCCTTTAACTTCAGACTCAAATCCAATGTCTGTGAGGGTGAAGTTTGAGTAGAAGGCTCTAATAAGCCTTGGATAGATTTCCAAAGGACAGGAGAGAAAATCTACCAATCCATGAAATCTGAGATGGTGTTGGAAGGTGAATACATTTGCATCAAAGTAGGCAAAATCCAGAGTTCTCGCCTCATGGATTTTCCTCTTTAGGAATGCAGGGGGAAGAACAATGTCCTCAATAGATTTGCCTTTGGGAGGTTGAGGCTTCTTTGGCTGAGGGGAATAGGTGGTTTTCTTCTTCTTTTGGGTTGGCCCCTTCATGGCATCACCCATCAGCTTTTCTATTTGAGGAACCTTCCTCTTTTTGGTTTTTCCTTGGTTAGTGGCAATGGCTTTCCCTTTATCCTTTGCCAAAATCTTATGAGTGGGTATAAGAACTCTTTTTGCAGGAGGGGAAGTAGGTTGAAGAGAAGGAGTTCTACCACTAGAGGTTGAGGAAGAAGTGGTTTTCTCACTTGTTTGTTTAACTCTTGCCATTAGAGAGATTTGGGAAGCTTGAGAAGTTTGAGAAGTATCAAAGCACAGAGAAATCGAGTTTGGGGAGAGTTTGATAGTGAAAATGTGTTGAGAAATCGATTTAGGGATTTAAATGGTACTGTTTAGAGTCGATTTCTAAATCAATTTTATTACACATTTGCACACAAAACTTCGATTGCCAAATTGATTTTGTTACCGTTATTGGAGGGAAATGAAAGGTTTCAGTTACAGTTGCCTCCAACGGCTAGTATTTTTGCAACAGTCATATTGCAAATCGATTCCCAAATCGATTTTCTTAAGTAAATGTTCAATGGATAAATCGATGTCCAAATTGATTTCCATATCAGTTCAGGAAAACTTCTCATAACAAAACATAATGTCAGGTCTACTAGCTGTAAGATATAATAAAGATCCTATCATGCCTCTAAACATGGTCATATCCACAGATTTTCCCTTTTCATCTTTATCCAAATGACAAGCTTGACTCACGGGTGTATCAATAGATTTAAATTTATCAAAGACAAACTTCTTTAAGAGATCATTACAATACTTGATTTTACATAGGAAAATACCATTCTTGCTTTGATTGATTTGAAATCCTAAGAAGAAGGTTAATTCTCCCATCATGGACATTTCAAATCTTCCTTTCATCATATTTTCAAATTCTTTGCAAAGCTTACTATTTGTGGATCCAAAAATTATGTCATCAACATAAATTTGGACAAGCAGAATGTCTTTTCCCTTTTTCTTTATAAAGAGTATTTTATCAACATTTCCTCTTAAAAAATTTTGCTGTATGAGGAAATCACTGAGTTTTTCATACCAAGCTCTTGGAGCTTGTTTCAATCCATAGAGAGCTTTTGTTAGTTTATAAACATGGTTTGGAAAAGCAGGATCCTCAAATCCTGGAGTTTGACTAACATAAACCTCCTCTTGGATATCTCCATTTAGAAAAGCACTCTTTACTTCCATTTAATACAATTTAAAATCCATGATACAAGCATAAGCAAGCAAAATCCAAATTGCTTCTAATCTGGCTACAGGAACATAAGTTTCATCATAATCAATACCTTCCTCCTGGTTGTAGCCTTTAGCAACTAGTCTAGCCTTATTTCTTGTTATTACTCCATTCTCATCCATCTTATTCCTAAACACCCATCTAGTTCTAATAATATGTTTGTTTTCTGGTTTAGGAACTAAGATCCATACTTTGTTTCTCTCAAATTGATTAAGCTCTTCTTGCATGGAAATTATCCAATCATTGTCCAAGAGAGCTTCTTTTATATTCTTAGGTTCTACTTGAGAAACAAAAGCTGTGAAATTACAGAAGTGTCTAAGGGATTTTCTAGTAGCAATCCCTTTAGAAATTTCTCCTATGATGTTGTCAATAGGATGGTTTTTGTTGAATTTCCATTCCTTAGGTAAGTCATCTTCCCTTATAGGTTCTATATAATCAATGTCAGTTGGAGGTAATATTTCATTTGGTTCTTTTGGATCTGATTCTACAATTTCATCAAGAGAATCACCAACTGTAAGAGGGGTACTGTTTAAGTTTTTGGTAAACATTTCATCAAATTTTACCTCAACAGATGCCTCTATAGTTTTAGTTCCTTTATTGTAGATCTTATAGGCCTTACTAGATTGTGAATATCCTAGAAAAATCCCCTCATATGCCTTAGAGTCAAATTTCCCTAGATGCTCTTTTCCATTATTTATTACAAAACACTTGCATCCATAGACTCTAAAATAGGCAATGTTTGGTTTTCTACCTTTGTATATTTCATAGGGTGTTTTTCTAAGGATAGGCCTAATTAGAACTCTATTTATCACATGAGTAGCTGTGTTTATTGCATCAGCCCAAAAGTATTTTGGAAGCTTAGAGTCATTAAGCATTGTTCTAGCAAGTTCTTCTAGAGCTCTATTCTTCCTTTCTACAACTCCATTCTGTTGTATATGTGGTAAATTCCTTTTTGATCAAAATAATTTTCAAAAGATTCATTTTAAAATTCTCCACCATGATCACTCTTAATGGAAACTATTTTCTGATTCTTCTCATTTTGAACTTGATTTGCAAATTTTTTGAAAATTGAGAAGGCATCACTTTTGTGAGACAGAAAATAAGTCCATGTATATCTAGAGAAATCGTCAACTAAAACATAGCCATAAAGATTTCCTCCAAAACTTTTTACTTGAGAGGGACCAAATAGATCCATGTGAATCAATTGTAGAACTCTATTAGTTTGTACTAAGTCTATTGGTGGGAAAAGAGGACTTGACCAATTTACTTTTCTCACAAGAGTCACATAATTTGTCCTTAGTAAATTTTTTGTTTGGAAGACCAAGCACTAGTTGTTTGCTAACAAGTTTGTTAAGATGGTTTATATATATGTGAGTTATTCTCTTGTGCCACAACCAATCTTCATCAGATTTAGATAACAAACAACAAACATTATTTGCCTAGACTTGCTGGTACTGATGGATCATTAATCATGAAACCAAGATCTGATTGGTCTGATGATGATAAGAAAAAAGTTGGCTATAATGCAAAAGCAAAAAATATAATAACTTCTGCTTTGAGTGCTGATTAGTTTTTCAGGGTATAAAATTGCAAAACCGCCAAAGAAATGTGGGATACACTCCAAGAAACTCATGAAGGCACAACTGATGTCAAGAGGGCCAGAACTAACACTCTGATGCATGAACATGAACTCTTCAATATGAAGAAGGATGAATCAATCAATGACTTGCAGACACGGTTCACACATGTCATTAACAATTTGAATGCTCTAGGGAAAGTAATTGACAATGAGCAACAAATAAACAAAGTAATGAGATGCTTGACAAGAGAATGGCAACCTAAGGTCACTGCAATAGCTGAATCAAAGGATCTTGGAAGCATGACCATTGCCACCCTCTTTGGCAAGCTCATAGAACATGAAATGGAGCTGCACCGGTTGAATGAGTCAGAGCAAACTGATCGGAAAAGGAAGGGACTATCTTTGAAAGCTCAAGCTCATAAAGTAAAATCTGCACTAGAAACCTGTACTGATGATTCCGAGAGTGAAACTAATGAAGAACCTGAAATCGGAATGCTGGTCAGAAAGTTCAAGAAATTTTTGAAGAAAAAAGGAAACCAACCGAGGAAACCATCCAATTCAAGGACAAAAAGCTTCAACAAGAATGAGACAAATGATAGCAAGGTGATAACCTTCTATGAGTATGGAAAATCAGGCCACATTAAATCTGAATGTTTTCAACTACAAAATAATAACAAGTTTGTGAAAGCTAAAGGCAAGGATCAACCATCTTCAAAAACTAAAAGAGCCTACATAGCTTGGAATGACAATGATGATGAATCTTCTGAATCTTCAGGAGAAGAAGAAGCAAACTTGTGTCTAATGGCCAACAATAACTCAGATTCAGATGATTGAAACTCCAAGGAAATTGAAGTAGCTAGTTTAATTTCTTTTGCACCAGAATGACTAGATACGTATGACTTATGAAGTCCAAGATCAACATCAACGATATCAACAAGTTTCCAGAATTATTCCCACTCCTTTCATCCATTCTAAACACTCTTACTTCTAAAGTTCCCTACAACTCTTCAAGACTCAATATGGTGATGTCTTCAGATCCCTCAATTTCACACATAACATTATCAAACATGGGATGCAAAGATCTTAATATCTTTTCACATAGTTTATGTTCAACAAGCTTTTCACCACAGCTAGCCATCTGATTTGTGATACTCCTCAATCTTGGAATCATACCAGACACTTTCTCTTGCTCCTCCATTTCCAACAATTTAGATTGTCTCTATAGGGTCTACAACTTCACTTTCTTGACCTTAGTTCCTCAAAAATAACACTTCTCAAGAATGTCTTAAATTTATTTTGAACTTCTTACATCAGAAATTTTGTCAAAGTTGGACGTGTCAAGGCATTGATGAAGAATGAAGGAGGCCTTGCAATTTTTTTCTTGTATATTTTTTAAATTCAACCTCTGCTCATATGTTGGATTGGCTCCCTGATCTTCAAAACATTTTTCTGTAATTTCCAACACTTCTTGAAACCCAAATAATGCTCGAATCTACATTCTCCATCTATCCCAATCATTTCCATCAAAATGTGGCATGTGGACTGGAAAATTTCCATTGTTTTCACTTGAACCCATTCTCACTTCACTCGTGTTTATCACTCTGGGATAAAAATCCTCGCTATGGATACCAATTGTTAGCTTTCAAGCTATTATTTCAAGTGCAAGAATGATGATATATTGGATTAAGACTTGTTTGTTAAATGAATGAATTGTGGTATTTATACATGATTTATTCTAAATGTCCTCTAACAATCTGCCTAACTAATTGAATAATTAGTTAATTATTACATACAACTAACACTAAAATTGAATTATAACATTTGATTACAAATATCGTTCTTCGTTTTCTAAAACTTAAACCAAGAACGTTTTTGGTTTCCAACACTTCTATCATGCTTATTATTATCGTGAGAAAAATTCACAGCTAGATTTAAGTGCTTCAAAAACTCATATATTTTTACAAAGAAACACACGAAAAAAGAAAATGCTGAATAGATACTTTCATATGACAGTCTTCTCATGTTCATTCTTAAAAATAAATTCATATATAAATGATACAAATAATACATACTCTCTTAAATATATGAAATTATTTATTTAGTCATGGTATGAATATTATGAATTTGTATTTGATATGTAAATCTTCTCATTTAAACAATAAGTAATATGTTTTTTGAGATTACAAGGTTAAACTTTTACAACAACAGCCACAACAACAACAAATTATTGTGTACAGTTGGAAGCACCTTTTGATATTAAAGACATTGTTTTTCACTAAAAAACATCTTTTGATATTAAAGTAATTGCTTTTCACTAGTTCAATTACTTTGTATGCAAATATTTTTTGTTTTCTATTTGATGTTGATAAATTAAAATTATTGAATAATGAAAAACTAAAAGAAAGACCTATTAACCTTGAACGTTCTTTAAAAAATGAGAACAAACTAGACATTTATGAATTAGATTTATTTGTAGAACTTAAAATTCTAAGAGAGATAACTGAAGTAGAAAATGATACACCAATTGACATACATAATTATATAAGAAAGTTAGATTCTTTTATAATTGCATATATTGCTCATAGATTCATTTGTCTTCTGTTTTTTATTTATTTATTTAAAAGAAATCCAAGTATCTTAAGTTTAAAAAAAAAAAAAAAAGATTAAAAGGGCATAACACTAAAACCCTAGATAGACACTTACAAACCAAAGGTGAGCGGGCTACTGGGTTGATAGAAGCGCATCAATAATTTCTGGAACAAAAAAAAAATAGGAATAGATTAAAAGGGAGAAAGAGGGATCTGAGAGAGGGGAAGAGACGAGGAGGAGGGCGCGACGGTGCCAAAAGGCCTGGTTGTCGTTCTGGCGGCGGCAACATGGACATTATCGATCATACAAAGGCGACTGGAGAGTATCCTTAAACATACCAACCATTTCTCTTTCCGATAAAGGCAGATCTACTTGCGATGCCATTTATCTCCACCGTTGTGCATTTTCTTTGAATGTTTCAGTGTCTTTTTTCAATGAATTTTGCAATTGCATCCTATCAGGGGTCATGTCAAGGTTGTGCCTATATTGTTTCAAGAAGGCATCAGCTAGGTCCTTCCATGAACGAATTCAATTTTGCCTGAGATGCATATACCAAATTAATGATGCCCAACTCAAACTGTCATGAAAAAATACGGATGAGAAGTTTGTCATCATGAGCATGAGAATCCATTTTTCTACAATACATGGTCATATGATTTTTAGGACATGTGGTACCTTTGTACTTTTCAAACACAGACACCTTAAATTTTAAAGGGATTGTTACATCGGGAACCAAACACATGTTAAAAGCTTCGAGACCATATACATTATTCCCCTTAATTGCTTATATTCGTTCTTCTAAAACATGAAATTTTTCTTTTGATTGTGTATCATCATCGATAAATTGAGGTTGTTACCAGTTTCCATTAACATCAAAATGGGGTACTTGGGGTGCCTTTAATGGAATATTTTTCTAGGGTATAGTGTTTTAGGGTGGCATTCAACATATAAGAGATGACAGTTGTGGTTAGTTTAGGTTTTTTGGAGTTGATAGTTGAGTGGTTTGAGTTATTGACCATGGGGTTGACGACTAAAGGCGGAGTATAACCAAGTGGGAGACCATACAAGAGGAAATTGTATAGCTTATGTACGAAATTGTTGAGTAGTCGGGGTAATGTCTGGTGGGTGTGAAGGAGTAGTTTGGTGTTCTTTATTTGCAGTTGGAGGATTCACATTTGTATTCTCCTTCCTTGCCAAAGCCTTTATAGCTTCTAGGATTGGATAAACCTTGTCCTTCAATTGGCTAACATCCACTCTCATCACTTCTTAGTTTTTCTCAAGTTCATCCACGATCTTAGTGTTGGGCGCGAGTCTGATAAGGCTGTCGGAGAAACATCTTTATTGTTTTGTTTTATTAAATAAATAAATAAAATTCTACGAGTATGTATTAAATATGAATGGAATGAAAATGAAATCAATTAGTTAATTACGATAGTTGAATGTTGGGGAATCATGAGCCTTACATTAATTTTTAAAAGAAAACTAATTATTAGTTAAGAAAATATGAGGATCGGTAAACAAAACAACAATTCCTTCATTGATGAGAAAAAGTACATCACATTTAAATTAAAAACTACACCGACTATGATATTTCAATCTTCTCTTTTAAATGAATGCATTATTGTATCAATGTCATTTAGATGGTTTGGAATTTTTATGATTGCTTGATTAGCTAGAATTGCCAACTTTGAAAAGATATATTTCCAATGCTTGCCTTTATCTTCCAACTCTTTATAGATCTCTTGATTCTTCAAATCTCTAAGCAACATCATAAAACGATCCTCCCAATATATGGCTTCATCCTTTAAGTCATTATATATATTTTCTTGATAACCAATGTAATTCTTCAACTAACTAGAAGTCTCCATTTCTATTCTTAGTGCGTCTTGACGTTTTGAGAATAATTCTTCAATTTCTTCTTCGTGTTGCCTCTCATTTCATACTTGACTCTCGTAATCAGCTACCTTTTCTTTAAGTTGCTTCTTTAAATCTTCAAACTCCTTTTTTATGTTCCTCTCAGAGCTTGTTGATTTTGTCCACAACTACTTCCACATATAGGCCTCTTCATTAGCTTCATTAATTTCTTGCTTTTTCACATCTAACTCTTCATTTGCACCTCTCAAACAATCTTGTATGTCAAGTTTATTTTTCTTTTCTATTTTCAACCTCTTGTTGCTTCTCTCACTTTTCAACATCTTCTTTCAATTTTCAACCTTTTACGAAATTAATATTAACTTAAATTATTTATTTCTAGTTATTATTAAATTGGAATATCAATTGTTTGTTTTTTGAATGTGATTTTGAAATATAAGTATGCTTAAAAACAAATATCTTTATTAATGTGTTTGACAAGAGTTTGATTTTTCTCCTACGTATTTCTGGGTGAGATGGAGAAATCAAAGCTAGGTAGTTCTTGGGTAGAAAATGCGAATGTGGTGATTGTTTTTCTTTAAAGAATATTTTTTTGTTATAAGAAACTGTTTTTACGAAGAAAAAAAATGAGCTTGTTTGATTTGAATAATTATTTTGAAATGCGAGTTTTAGGACTACCAAACTGTACAACTCGGGTCTAAAAAACTCAAAGAATAAAAAAGATGTCTCATCTAATTAATCCTTTTAAGAATATTTTTTATTTTTGTTTGGTTTATATGTGAGTTTAAAACCACCAAGTTGTATGACTTGTGTCTTAAAAACTCAAAGATAAAAAAGATGTCACATCTAATTAATCAAATTTAAAAGTCAATTTTAGATTAGTTTATTTAAAAAGAAAAGTTTTAGAGCTATCAAGTTGTACCACTTGTGTCCTACCAACTTAAAGATTAAAATGATGTCATCTCTAATTAATCTTTAATGACATATATGTTTTTGTTTTTTTCTTTCTTTTTTGAAATTTTATAATTAATTATAAAGAAAATTAAATTTGTAATTAAAAAAAAAACTCTAAATGGGCTGAGCTCCCAACCTAAACATATTTGTCTTTCTTTTTTTAGGAACCCAACCTATCTTAAGTTTAACACACACAAAAAAAAAAGGATTAAAAGGGCATAACATTGAAACCCTAAATAGACACATACAAATCAAAGGTGAGGCAGTTGCAAGATCGATAAAAACGCATCAAAATTTCTGGAACAACAAAGAAAAAAGAAAGAAGAAGAAGAAAAAAAAAGAGGAAGAGATTAAAAGGGAGAAAGAGGAAATTGGGAAGGTTGAAGAGACAGAGGAGGAGGGCGCAACGGCGCCAAAAGGTCTGGTTGTCGTTCCGGCGGTGATCACAAGAACCAATCGTCACAAGTTTGAATTTTTTTAGTCTTATTTTTTATGTTTCGTTCATTATGTAATTTGTTTTTGCTCTTACAAATCAAAAATCTACATTTTTATAACAAAAAAAATAATTATATGGGGAAGATAAAGAACAAACATATTTATTGAACAATAAAAAAAAATATCTTGACATTTTCTATTTTTTTTTTGTTACTGATACTGCCTCCAGTTTCTTCCTCCTCTCCTTCTTTTAATGTGTTTTTCTTATAAGCAGAATTAATCCCCTATCTCCTTTTTGAGAACAAATGAAGATCTTTTGATTGAGCTTTTTTTTTCTTTCTGAATTTGTAGTTATTTTCTTGTTCTACCTTTGTGCTTCCCCATTAATTTCCTTCTTTAAGTGTTAATTTCATTGTTCATAATCTGAGTTCTTCTACATGTCTATTGCACTCACGTTTTTAAAAAATTTGTTTTTATTTGTGGGTTAATTATCTGTTTATGCTTGAGAAATAAAACATGTTTTGGTTTTCATATGCTAACCACATAGAAAGACAAGAAATCTTTAACATCTAACAAACCAAGATCCAACCAGATTTGGGTACCAAAGGATAAAATTGTTTATGTTGAAGATATTCTATGCAACCAAATTATAGCACCAGTCATGGTGGATGGTCAATGGATGCTTGCAATATATGAAGGCAAAAAGGTTTATGTTCCAAGACATACCAAAGAGAAGCCAACTGACTCTAGTTGAAGAAGGACACATCAACATAATACCTATCAGAATCAAAACCATATGATGAACCATAAATATCAGAAAAATATGGAGTATCAACATAATCAAAACTAGCAGTAAAATCACAATATCCATAGAACCAGTAATACCGGAAATACCAGAAAAATCAGAATTACCATAAGTTCCAAAATTACAAGAAGAACCTGATACATCAGGATAAATAGAAGTGTGAGATGAACAATCAGAATCAAGAGATTTCTTTGAACACTCCAATCAAATTCATCAAGACTAAAAACCTAGATGGGGATTCAAATCCCTTCATCCAAACTCTCTAATCAAAGAATATGCAAACTCAAAATCTGAAAACCAGAAAATAATAACTAAGAGGGTTTTCAAAGTGAAAATGGAAACTATTAACATATAAGTGATATCTTTTTAAAATTTAATTATTGTTTGATATTATATTTATTGTGATAACAAGAAGCTTGATCTTAAAAATCAAAGTTAGATAAGTATTTTGCAAGTTCTCAAAAATTTAGAGGAGCAAGGAGATCCACATAATCTGAACACTTCAGCAGAAGTAGCACACAAGTTTGGTTTTAAGAAACAAGTAGAAACCACCAGAAACATCACTGATGTTTTGGCGGTATTGATTTCATTCTTCATTTATTGGATTTATATTATGTTAAATCACAAATAGCTTGACCTTAAAAAGTCAAAGCAATTTGAGGATACTAGAGGTTTACCGAAACTAGAGGAAGCAGATGCAGACAAATCAAAAGATGACAAATCTTTAGAGAATACATCAAATCAAGTTAGAATTAGTCAAGATAAGTCAAAAGGGATATTTGGATTTTAGTACAAGACATCTCATCTTATTAGAAGTTCAAGTGATCCTTTGAGGATTAGATAATCATTAAAAGATATTACTTTGTTTGGCTCACTCTTGTTAATTGGACCTACCAATGTTGATTAAGCATTGGTAGATGATGGGCAGATTCTTGCAATGCAAGAAGAGTTAAATGAATCTAAGAGTAATGGTGTTTGGGATCTAGTACCTAAATCAAAGAAGAACATTATTGAAACCAAGTAGGTTTTTAGAAACCAGTTAAATGAAAAAGGTGAAGTGGTATGAAACTACGCAAGACTTGTCGCACAAAGCTGTAGTCAACAAGAGGGCATTGATTACACTAAGATATTTGCTCTAGTGGCCATGTTAGAAGCTATACTTTCTTTTGCAGAAATAATAACATTACATTATTTCAAATGGATGTTAATAGTGCTTTTCAAAATGGTTATATAAGTGAATAAGTCTATGTTAAACAACCCCAAGGTTTTGAAAATTCTTAATTTCTAAATCTTGTTTAGTGTATGTGTATGTGCAAGATTTCAAGTTGACCATAGAGAATCACATTTAACTGTTGTTAAGATAATTCTTAGATGCCCAAAAGGAACTACCAACCTTACCTTATTTTACAAGAAATCTCCTAAATACAAACTGAGTGGATACTATAAATCTGATTATGATGGAGAGAGGAAGAGCACTACTGGAAACTGCACATTTCTAGGTGACAACTTAACATCTTGGTCAAGTAAGAGACAATACACCATTGTCATGTCTACAACAGAGGTTGAGTACATTTCAGCAGATGACTGCAGTTCTCAACGACTTCAGATGGAACATCAACTTCAAGACTACAAAGTAACTATCTAATGTGTTAGCGACATATAAATCATGTTGTCCCCTCCTTGTTGGAAATTTCTTTATTTGATGTCATTTTATTATCTACCCACAAACGTAGTATGAAAGCAATCAAATAGAAAACTGTTGGGAAAAGTTAACATACAGAGAAATCAAAAGAACACAATCACAACACAAGAATATAACGTAAGAACTCCAAAATCAAAGAAAAACCATGATCGATGTCTAATTGAATTCAAAGAATAATACTATATAAGTTGTAACAACAGATAGACTTCTCTCAAACTCCCCATGACTCCTGGTAGACCTAGACTTTCCAAAGAAAATATTTAAACTACATATCACAACACTCCAACATAAGAGTATAACATATAAGAAAAGAATTAGTTACATGCTTAAAATGTTTCATATTGATGCATATTGTAATGTAAAACTAGATTCATATATATAGCTTAGACCTCCTTTTTCCTTTACAAAATTGAGTAATGTGGCATGAGAAGTGCCTGATGGATCATCCACATTGGGTCAAAAGAAATGAAACAAGTGAGTTGGACACCGTATCTTAAACCAAAATCTTAAGGCAATGTATTTATATGTGTTCTCACAATATCCTCCTCAAGTTTATTCCATTAATACAAGGAGTCGATCCCTTTAGTAACCATCGAATCATGAGAGGAGTTCGGGAGATCATCCACATTGGGTCAAGAGCAACCACACAAGTGAATTGGACATCACATCTTAATTCCAAACCTTAAGGCGTTGAGTTTGTGGGTCCTCTCACTTATATATTACTCAACCATAATTTTTCTATGGAATGTGAGATTTCTTATTCACACTTTCTACCAAAAAAAAAAATAACGAGCCAAATGCTCTAGAACCACAAGAAACTTTGACACCACATCTCCACCTAAAAATTTAAGGCAATGGGTCTATGAGTCACCTCTCTTATATATTCAAAATTTAGCTCATTCATAGTTGATGTAATACTTAATCACTCATATTTGAACCCAACATTCTCCCTTTTAAACGCGAGTCTCCCACATCAAATACCTGCACAACCATTATAACCACAAAATATGCCTCTTAACTACACTATCAAAAATACTTTTGATACAAGGATCCAATAAATCAGAATTCACTCTCGCTTCTCGACAAAGCTAAACTATTGCTCTGATACCACTTGTTGGAAAGTTCGTGGGTGTGAAAGCCACAACGAGCTAAAAACTCCCACACAACAACAAACTTTGACACCACATATCCACCAAAAAATTTAAGGCAATGAATATATGAATCACCAATCTTATATATCCAACATTTAACTCATTGATAGTCGATATGAAAATTAATCATTCACACTTAAATGCAAAAATACAAATAAAGGTGAGTAATCATTCTTTAAGATATTATCGGGTGGAGTAAAAAATTAACTACAAATCAACATTAATAACACATAATACCTTTCGAATAGTTCATTGGGACTAGTTTATTTCCTCTTTCGTAGAACATTTTATTTTATATAACATTATCTAAATGGATTAAAGATAACAAATAATCATTCTATTTATTATTAAAATAATAAAATTAAAATAAATATCAATTTGGGAATTTAAATGAGAGCACAATGAAATATTTTATTTAATAAAATATTTTCTTTATTTAGTAAAATTGATAAATGTTAATTAAATATTGAAAAATATATAGTCAAACATTCTAGTAAATGATAATTTTATTTGGTTTCAAGTATTAAATCCCTTAACATCCAAGGCAAAATGAATGGTGAGAATGGGAAAAAGCTCATGGATGAGAGTTATTTACTATTGTACATCATGCATTAAGAGAATGACGACATGCCAAAAATCCATTTTAACTAAAACTTATATTTACTAGAAACAATATATTAAACATTATGTTCAAATTTAAATTTTTGTACATAATTTTTGCCAGAAGTAACGTCAAGGTTGCCGAATATTTGGTTTTAAAACATCGAGTCGTAAAGACTCGCATTAGTTTTACAAACCATAAATAAATCTATCAAACATTCAAGTTAGAACTAACAAGCTTTTGACCCCCTCGCTTTTACTCAATCTTCAGACATTCCTCTTCAGAAGATACAACCTTGGAAGAAGAAGAAAAAGAAAAAGAAATGTGCCAACACTTGATTTGGAGCTTAAGCCTAGAGTTGAACCCAAACTTGAACCAATAGTTAATTGAAGTCTGAGCCCATACCTGACTTCAAACCCAAAGAAGTAGGTGATTTGAAATCGGATATTCCAAAGCAAGTGGTGAATGACATTGATGTTGGGATAAATTTTATTAATGATAATAAATATAGCTATCAAGATGATTTGATTTCTTAGGTTTGTCGTCAAACAACTAAGTTAGGATTTTTAATGGTAATTATAAGATCTCATCAAGATTTTGATCGAAAAACTATTTTTTGTATTGGATTGCAAGATGGGTGGTGTGCATATAAGAACCAATAAGAAATTGAAACGCAAAGATAAAAAATCTAGGAAATATGAATGCCCATTCATCTTGCATGGTAATTTACTAAAAACCAAATAATGTAGTCTTAGTATTGTGGCAGAAACGCACATACATTAGATGAATCAAAAGTTAAAAAGTCATCTCATTGTTGATCATTTAAATAATAAGAAAAAGAAGAAAATTGTTGGTGAGATGACATGGAACATGGTCCCATAAAAAATATTCTATGACTTTGAAAAACAAAAGAAATGAAAATATGACTACAGTGAAACCAGTTTATAATGTTTGTCAAAGATACAAGAAGACTATAAAGGGTTCGAGATTAAAAATGCAAAATATGTTGAAATGCTTGGGTAATAAAAAATATGTATTCAAATATAGAACATATGATATGTCTGAAACTAAAATTTCAGATATTTTTCAGGTTCATCCTGAATCAGTCAAATTGTTTAACACTTTTTCAATTGTGTTGCTGATGAATTCAACTTATAAAACAAATCAATATCAAATTTTGTTGTTTGTAATAATTGACGTGACTTCAACGGAGATGACATATTCAGTTGGCTTGTTTTTCTCCTGTTTTGAAAAGGTAGATAATTTCACTTAGGTCCCAAAGATATGTCGTAATTTATGGAAGTTTGAAGACAAGATTTCCAAGTAAATTGTGACTGATAGAGATATTGCATTGATGAATGATGTTGCAATGATTTTTCCAACATCTACTGCTTTACTGTGTCAGTATCATATTTTTTTAAATGTCAAAGCAAGATGCAAGTTGGATGTAAAGGTAAAACCCACAAAACATGTGACGTTAATGCAAAAGTATCACATTGGATGTGGTGAAAGAGAAAATTGTAAGAGCATGGACATATCATGTTTTTCACTTTGGCAACACAACCACAAGTAGAGTTAAATCTACTCATGGTAGGTTGAAAATGCATTTGTTGGATAGAAAAAGTGATTTGGTGAATATTTTTGGGAAGCAATGAACAATATGATGCAAATATAATTCACAAAGACACAAACATGTTCCAAATGAGTTTGAGTGTGTTGGAACACATATAAAAAAGAAATATTTTGTATTTGAAGTTGGTGTTTAAAACTTCAAGAACTAAATTGAATTTTATTCATTGCAAAGAAGCACAAGAAAATAAATGTAGTATGGACAATACAAAATGTGGTTGTGTAATTAGAAAAACTTACAGTTTTTCATGTGCTTGTATCATTACTAAGAATGTAATGCATGAAACATCTATTTGACTTGGTGAGGTAGATACCCACTCATTAGAGAAGTTATAGTTTGGTGATGATTTAGTGGTAAAATAAGGTAATGAAGATGTTTATTTTCTAATAGAGTTGAAAGCGATTAAGGAACATTTAAGTAAAATCAAATAATTGCTAATTTAGTAAATATGTGTGATAGTATATAAAATGTAGGTACAAATTTGTATTTTATAAATGGTTTGACATAGTGGCTTACAGTATAAAACTACTTATCAAAGAGCAAATTCGCTAAATAGCTTTCCCAAAAAGGACGTTGTTGAATCCACTTAGTGAGAAGGTGAAATAAAGGGCACACCAAAGAATATTAGGTGTATGCCAACAGATAGGTCAACGAAATGTTTAACGTCTTTGCGAGAGCTTGTTGATTCACTACATCTAGACAATCCATTTTCTGAATCGAAATTATGTTGCCCAAAAAGAAGAATGCATATATTGGTATATTAAAGTTTTTTTCCAAGTAAAATGCATATAATAGACAATCCATATATTGTATATTAAAGTTTTTTCTCAAGTAAAATACACTATTTGATTCGACGATTTAGTAGTGTTCTATGCCCACTTGTATACAATTTGTGTGATTCATGTTTAACCCTAATTTGTGCGGTCAATGTTACATATACACTTATATAAATACGGGTCTTTGGGTAACCGCGAATCTTAAACATCCTTTCCCTTATAATTTCATACATGGTTTAAGTGCGAGTGAATTTGTATTTTGAGCATTTAAAATCTCCAATAATATTTGAAATTTGTACAACAATACTCTGTCAAAATTGAAGAGTTATCTTAACATATTGTTTTGATTAGAGGGTGACACCACTACAAAGGTTGTTAGTATATCATATTGTTACCATTGCATCCCTCTCAAAGATTACAACTCATAAATTTCTATTAGTGTTTTGATTTGTTGCATATTACAAATGTTACAGATGTAAAATCTATGTTCACAGTTAATGATATTTATAGTGATAAAAAGCCAATCAAGTTATACTCCTTAAATAAAGGATCCCTAAGCAGGGGAAACCCTTCAAAGGATGTTGTCACCAATTTAAGAGATTTGTGATTTAGTTAATATAAGTGGTTGCTTTTGATTTAAGTTATGTAGTGGCATAATTATTTATGTTATTTTTTTATCCACCAAATTTTTAAATTATGTTATTTATGTTTATGTTATTTTGAATTTAATTGTTTTTACTGGCAACACAGACATAAAATACGAGATACATAGTTACAATTTAACTAATATAACATACATTTACATAGAATACGAGATACATAGTTATAATTCATAAACAAAATATTAAATTTCATTCGACCAAAGTATTATAATCTATAAAATTATTAAAACTACATACATTCACATCAAAAGTAATATTATGTAATACATAAATACCATGTTACATTACTGTGTAACTCTATCCCTAATACTATTTTGTCTCCTCATATGATATAAAAATATATATTATGTGATCAATGGCCTGTTGTATAAAGTTACATGCATGAGTTTTCTTATCCATCATCTCATGCACTTCAATTACCAAATCTCTAAACATCCTACAAATCTATGACGTGTCTGCTATATCAAACGCATACTCATATTGTATGATGAACTCCAAGTCTATAGGACTATGAAGATTTCCCTTTAGAAAAAATTGCATGAAACAATGGGAAACTACGATTTCCCCACTCTCATTCATTAATAACCCTCGCATATCTAGAGTAACAAGATACAATCTAAAATGCATGTATGCCTGATCAACCTACTGCATACTCATGGTAAAATGAGTATATAATTATGGATGTCTAGGGATGGTCAATATACATCGAAATTGCTGAAGCACGTGCTTAAGCAAGTGGGGATACATCATCCTAACTTTATATCTAATCTAGCAATACTACCAACATGTATCCTCCAAGAGATAAATAAGACAATAATCTTCATAGGAAGAAAAACAATTATCTTGGACCTTTAACTGTTCCAATGTATTCCTATAAATTTCTAGCAATAGATGACACTAGTATGAAATAAATAGACATGCATGTGGAAGTGACTTGTCATATTGAGATTCTAGAGTCTCCTAATAGATGGTAGGAAATGTTGCATGATCCATACCTGAAGAAAAAAATAAAATAAATTTTTTCATTAAATAATGTTATAATAAAATTAACTAATGCTAAAAAAGGAGCATTGGCTTAATGTTCTCTGTGTACAAACCCATGTTGCGTCTCTCTACCATGTCTAAATCGAGTAACATCGCCATCACTTTCCATCTCTGAATGCAAAAATCAATATTTTATCATATTTCAACACAAACGAATTGACATAACAACAAAAACAACAACACTATTGGTCCCTTACATTAAGTAATTTAAACTACACAACAACATAAACTAATGGTTTAAATAATTGTTTGGTCCTTGCAATTGTAACATTTTTTGATTTTGTTTGTCATAAGTTTGTTTAATTCACATTCATTTTAAAATGGTCCCTCAATCCAACTTTTGTTAAAATAATTCCTAACATTATTAAGCTTTTTTTTTTAATAAAAACAAAAATAAATTAGAAATTTAATATTTTTGGAAGGTGACCAAAAATGTGATTCATAATTTCTATTGTTGCCATCTAATACTCAAACATAAACTTGTTAGTACAATTATATTTTTTTAGTCCCAACAAAACACACTACCACTACAAAACTACTTCTTAGCTTCATGAATTACATGTCTTAAGTTTCAAATTTTCTTTCTTACCTACATCTCAGATCAAACATGCAACCACGAAACGCATAACTTATAGCTCAACTCGGAACCACCAGATGAGTTCTAAAACGACCTAATATTGTGATCTGGATACAAGTAGATTGGAGCTAGCAAGTGGAAAACAACAAAAAAATGAGAAAAAGGTGCGACCTCGCGTCCTTGCGAGTAGGAGAATAACACAAACACGTTCAAAGTAATGTTTGATTTTCTCCCTTGATGGTGAGAAAGTCGTGAGAAGAGGAAGAGAAAAATGGTGAATATGTGAAGAGGGACACAATAGAAATTAGAATTCTGAATTTTGGTCACCCTTTAAAAAAATAAACAGATTTTTAATTCATATTTTATATTTTTTGTTTATTTATTAAAAAAAGTTTAACTTTGTTAGAATTTTTTTAACAAAAGTTGTACTGAGAGATCATTTTAAAATCAATATGTATTTGTAGGATTGTGAATCAAAGAAAGAAACTTACGATGACCAAAATCAAAATATATTTTATTTGCAAGGACCAAAAATATATTTAAACCTAAAATAATTATATATCACTACAAACTCATTACAAATCAAAAGCATTTGGTCAAATATTTAACATACAACAACTATAATAACTTAGAAAACATAAGCTCAATTGAAACAACAACAATTAATAGACATAACAACAACATCAACATTCACCCCTAACTACCTATTGAAACTACTACAACAATTACAAACTAATTATATATCAATACAAACTATAACAAATAAAAAAAACATAGACACT
>JBBPBT010000217.1:3506987-3531691 GCA_037974875.1 Cicer bijugum
AATTATTTATTTATTTTTTATTTATATTACCTCTCTTTTTTATTTGTTCTAATTATTTTATTGTGAATATAATTGCACCGATTCTTTTATTTTATTTACTTTTGGTTATTTATATGTATTTATGGTAGTTTATTTTAAATATGGTGATTAATTTTATTTATGGTTATTTACATGTATTTATGATAATTTATGTATAAATTCTATATATTTATGGTAATGTATTCTAATTGTGATGATTTTTTTTTTATTTTATTTATTTCTCTAGACACTAAACTAATACGATTCACACACTTATGAATGAACTATATATCTGAGCTGAGTGCAACCTAAGATAAGTTAGAGATTTTGTAATGATAATATATTGGATATACATTCAATTTGGTTGTCAAGAATATTTCACATAGAGTTGACTTTTCTCTACAAAATTATCATTTTAATAGTTTACCGATTAATTGATTTAATATTTTAGAATTGAGTTGTGTACTATAGGAACCAATTTAAAACTTAGAGCCCATGGTAAAAGTTCACATAAATACTTTCAAGTGTGGTTTTGATCAACATAAATATGGATTGAGAAGACTTACCACTAATTGCACATTTTGATTCTTAAAAATGTATTACATCTAAATGAAGTTCGAGGTTGAAAACCCACTAGGACGGCCTAGGGAAAAAATAGGGAATAAAGATGAATAAAAACCCACTAGGTTGCAGACTCGAAAGGATGACCTAGACAAAAATTAGGATACAAAGTAGAATAAAGACCCATTAGGTTGAAAACTAGAAAGAGGTATCTATGCAAAAATTAGGGTGAAAAAATGAATGAAGACTCGATAGGTCAAAAACTCAAAGACTGCCTAGAAATTTTTTAGAAAAAGCACATTAGGTTGAAAATTTGAAGGACAACCTAAACAAAAATTAGGGCCACAAAAAATTATAGAATGAAAAAAGCTCACTAGCTTGAGAATCTAAAAAAGATGATAAAATAATATGGCTTACATACAAAGATCAAAGTCGAAGCATAATATATTCCTTAAATGATGAAGATAGATTAGGGAAAATCATATCCTCAAAAGCGGGTTAAAAATATGATTGAAATTGTGGCAAGAGTTATTAGCGAACTTCTTTTATGAAATACTACTAACAAATAGGACCATTTACCATGATGAGATTACCTTATTTTCTTTTCTTGCGATGAATCCTTTTTTTTTATTTGTACCATAGATTTTATTATTAAATATCATTGTTTAACCCTTCCTTCACTAATTTCTTGTGTTATAGTTTTTTTTTTCTTTTGTCAAAATGCATTTTTTATCACAATCATATGTTGGGACACAAAATATGTGAATGTCAAGAGACCAAAACTAGTATGGTGTCTTTAGACATAAGGCTAGGGCAAGTAGAGATCAAGTCGAAGATCTAACAAAAAAATCTATTTAAAGATCAAAAGGACAATCACCATTATTTATTCGAAGCGATGCACATTTTTCATCCATGAATCAAGGATCATGTTTGTACGGAGGTGAAAGCGATAGAAAAATATATAAAAAAGTTGAAGAAAATAAAAAGAAAAAAAAGAAAAATGTTCATTCATCAAATGCATTCATGACATTTCATATTTTTTGAATAGTGTATAAATTTAAAGTCGGGACATTGATCCACACCATATGATTTAACAAACGAGATGGTTGATCGATCCATAAACTCTAATTCTAAGCCTGGGAAAATTAACTCGCACCATCTGATTTAAAAGTCGAGATTTCTGACCAGCACACTTTACTTTTTCTTTTGAGGTCGGGATATCTGACCCGCACCCTTTACCTTTTCTTTTGAAGTCAGAATTTCGGACCTACACCCTTAAAAATTTCCTTTGAAGCCAATATGATTGACGTGAAGGTGCAAACACAAGAAGAGGGGGTTGACTTATGTTTGAGAAAGTTGATAAATTTTTGCTTATATGATGAAGTATATGATGAAGGTTGGTTGATTTTTATCAATGAATTAGATAAGAAGCAATCAAATTCATAACTAGTAAACAATGAAAGCATAAATAATTTGACACATATTTTTATCCTAGTTCACCACTTACTTGGCTACATCCAGTCCCTTCATTCAGAAGGCTTTAATCCACTAATTCAAATACCTTGAATTGCAAAGCACATGATCCTCCAAACCAGTCTTCCCAAACAACCTGACAACTCCAAGCTTTTGAGGAACTAGCCACCTTAACCCTATAAGCCAAGTCTTATCCTAACAATCCTAGATTGAAGAAGGAACTAAACCACTATCGGGTTGGATACAAAAGATTAGAACATAAGTAGTTGCTTCTAACAAAGTTCAGAATAATAATAACTCTCACACTTTAAGAAAAGAACACTAAAAACTATTTCAAAAATAAACGACTGTTCTCTTTGAATTCTAAGATGAATTGAGAACTTTGAGCTTGAGTTCTTCTACTCTTTTCTACTTTTTGATGTTTTTCTCTTTCAGCCTTGAGTGTCTAATTATAGTGAAAATTTGAGGTTCAATTTAGTCTTTGTTTAATTTCTAAATTGTATCATTTTCAGATTGAGTTTGTAAATTCTTCATATTGATTGTGTTCCTATTTTGTATAGATTTAGTTTGTAAATTCTTCATATTGATTTTATTCATATTTTTTTTTCAGAATGCGTTTATAAATTCTTCAGATTAATTCTATCCATATTTCATTGTAGATAACTCTTGATCAAATCTTCTTCAAATCTGATTCGAATCTTATTTTAGATTTTTATCAATTATAAATTTGAATCAAATCTTATTTTAGATATTCATCAGTTATAAATTTGAATCAAATCTTATTTTAGATTTTCTTCAAAAACATGAATCTTTTTTCATACTCTTTGATGTCAAATATATTGTTTTCATAAAATACTTTTGTTAACATCAAAACTTTAAATGTAAAACCAACTTGATTCCAACATGACGCACACCCTTTAGTTTTTTCTTTGAAGTTGGGATTCTTGACCTACGCCCTATACTTTTCTTTGAAGTTAGAATGACTAACCTACACCTTTTAATTTTCCTTTGAAACTAGGAAAATGACTCACATCTTAAGCCAAGGAAACAACTTACACCCCCGAACTCAAGAAAGTGACCCGCATCTTAAACCTGAAAAACGACTTGCACCTCCAAAGCCGACAAAATGTATGACCCATAGTTTTAAAACCTAAATTATACAATTTTTGGTGTATTTAGGTATTGAACTCTGAGGCTTTTTAGCCAAATTATTGATATTTTGTGAATTTAATACCCAAAAATATCTTTTGATGCCCGATTAAAATTATTCGTCGATAAATAAATTAGATTAAGTATAGTGGATCTTTTGTCGAAGAATAATTTAATTTAGGTTATGAAGAATTTAATTCTGGGCAGTTTTGTTAAAAATATCACTCGGGTCGCAGAAAATTTTATCAGTCAATTGAGTTGCGACGAGAGTAAATATTTTTATCAAAATAGTTTGAGATGTGAGTGAAGTGATGTGTGTAAGAGTTGTTAGATATTTGTTTGGGTTTGGTTTTAAGTATATAATATATATATATATATATATATATATATATATATATATATATATATATATTGAGAAGGAAAGGAAAGAAAGAAAGCAGAATCGCTCCCTTCCTCGCAAACCCATCATCATTCTTCCTCCATTCTTTTTGTTTTGCTTTCTTTTGCTTCAAGAAGAGAAACCCAAGGCTTGGTGGGTAGTAAAGCAAGGATTTCTCAGCTTCATTCTTCCTCTTTGATTCGAAAACGAAGAAAAACGGTGTTAGGGATTTTCAAACCGTCAAACACAAACCCCCATTTTTCTTCTATATCTAAGATTCGTTTCGCGAAGAGATAGAAGGGAAAGTTGTTCACCTCCACGCTACGGTGCTAGTGAACTAACTTTGGAAGTGATGTCTCGAGCGGAGATTTTATCGGAATTATTCGCGGTACCGTAATCGCTCGTTAAGGCTAACGTTAAGGTAAGGGCTCCCTCCAAACTTTTAGTTTGCATTTAGGGACTTATATGTGGTTGTCTGGAAAAGAAATTTGTTAGGGTTGAAGTGTTGATTTGGGGAAAATGAATTTAATGCTTTTATGGGTGAAATTTTAGAGTTGAGTTTTGGTGATGTTGATGAGCGTTTCGTGGAAAATGAATTTAACTCATTTAAGTGTGGTTTTGAGGAAATGAAATTTGACGTGATTCATTAGTGGGTTGTGAAGATTTTGTGGTTGTCGTGTTTGACGTGTTGATAATTAATATTTATAAATTTTGAGATGTGTTTGTGTGGATTTTGTGGAAAAATGAATTGATGTGATTTGGTGTGAATTGTGGATTGAATTTGAGAATATGTCAGAGTATGATCTGTGTAGAATTTGAAAATCATTAGAGTTAAACGAGTATTAAAAATGGGGAATCTTTTAATATTTACGTTTACTTAATGTTTGTCGTGAAAATCATTAGAGTTAAACGAGTATTAAAAATGGGGAATCTTTTAATATCAATGTTTACTTAATGTTTGTAGTGAAAATTGTTAGAGTTAAATGAGTATTAAGAATGGGGAATCTCTTAATATATGCATTTACCTAATGATTATCGTTAAAATTGTTAGAGTTAAACGAGTATTAAAAATGGGGAATCTTTTAATATATCTATTTACTTAATGATTGTCGTAAAAATTGTTAGAGTTAAATGAGTATTAAAAATGGGGAATCTTTTAATATTTGCATTTACTTAACAATTGTCATGGATAGAGTCAGAGTACGCTCATGCATTTCATAGTACCTGGCGACCAGATGGGCCACAAGATGATTCCATGTGATTTGTTGGTTCATCTTATCCTTGCGGGGATTGTTGCGTCGTGTATGGTCTGCAATAGGCTGCACAAAAGAAAGACATATGTTCCCTCTGTATCAACCTAGTCTGATCATTTTACAAAACAACTAAACACCCTAAATGATCTCCACGCGCCCCGTGAGATCCTCCTAACGTAGCTCCAATCAAGCATTCCCATCCGTAGGGTACGAACCGGTAGGATCATCCTGGCTCTCATCTGAGGGCAAAGCCCAGATTTCCACAATAGTTGTAAAGGGTCACCAACCGAAATTAACAATTAACACTTAACATTTAAACTTTTCAATGCACAAATAACCTTTTTCAATTTATCAAACATCTTAGAAGGATTTTCCACATGCTAAAAGTTCATGTAATGCTTGCCAAATATAAATGAAAACAAAAGAAAGTTCTCAATCCATCAAGTAATACATAACTCACCAAAACATTGATAAATCAATTGAGCAATCAATTATCTAACTAAAAATAATATTTTCCACTAAGCCAATCGATCGGGGAAATCAATTTCCTGAAAGTTTTTAGTGAAAACTGAACTCTGGGCTTAAATCAATCGATTGGGTAAATCGATTGACTCAATCGATTGGGTAAATCAATTTCCTGACAGACAGAGCCCCTGTATTGAATCCAATCGATTGGGAAAATCGATTTCGTGAAAGACAGAGCCCCTGTAATGAATCCAATCGATTTGGCAATTCGATTTCTTAAATGGTTTTGAAAAACATATTACAAAATCGATTGGGTAAATCGATTTTGTGAAAGACAGGCCCCCTGTAACTCATCAAATCGATTGGGTAAATCGATTTCCCTGTGTATTCTTTCAAAAATTCATAAACTAACTCAATCACATTCACACATAATCCCAAATCTTAACACTTAGCACTGATAACGCAATCACTACAACAACATGAGTTTTGAAATAGTATTGCAATTATACATGCTATCACCAAATTCCAAAACATAACATTTAACACTTATGACACAATTACTACAACATCAGGAGTTTCGAAATGGTATTGCAATCAAACATGTTATCACCAAATTCCAAAACATAACACTTAACACTTATAACACAATTACTACAACATCATGAGTTTTCGAAATGGTATTGCAATCAAACATGTTATCACCAAATTCCAAAACATAACACTTAACACTTATGACACAATTACCCACACGGACAAAATGAACCAACAATTCACAATTTAACAGGGTGTAGTCTCTCACGGACAAACACCTGTGCAGTCTCTCACGGATAAACACAATTCACCATGGCGTAGTCTCTCACGGACAAACCCCTGTGCAGTCTCTCACGGACAAACACAATTCACCAAGAAACGTAAGTCGTAAACTTACTGCCTATCACGGGCCCGTACCGTTTACCAAGGTTCCACCTATCCCGGGTTTGCACAACTTACCAAAAATCGTAAACCATAAACGTACTGCCTATCACGGGCCGGTACCGTTTACCAAGAAACGTAAGTCGTAAACGTACCACCTATCACGGGTCTGTACTGTTTACCGAGGTGCCACATATCACGGGTCTGCACAACTTACCAAAAAGCGTAAACCATAAACGTACTGCCTATCACGGGCCCGTACCGTTTACCAAGAAACGTAAGTCGTAAACGTACCACCTATTATGGGTCTGTACTGTTTACCGAGGTGCCACCTATCACGGGTCTGCACAACTTACCAAAAAGCGTAAACCATAAACGTACTGCCTATCACAGGCCCGTACCGTTTACCAAGGTGCCACCTATCACGGGTCTGCACGGTTTACTAAAACAAACATTAAGTAAATGAGTCATTAAGAGATTCCTCATTCTTAATACTCATTTGACTTAAGCGATTTTCAAAACAAACAATAAGTAAACAAGACATTAAGAGATTCCCCATTCTTAATTCATATTTAACTTAAACAAATTTCAAAACAAACATTAAGTAAACGAGACATTAAGAGATTCCCCATTCTTAATACTCATTTAACTTAAGCGATTTTCAAAACAAACAATAAGTAAACAAGACATTAAGAGATTCCCCATTCTTAACGCTCAGTTAACTTAAGCGATTTTTAAAACAATCAATAAGTAAACAAGACATTAAGAGATTCCCCATTCTTAATTCTTATTTAACTTAAATAAATTTCAAAACAAACATTAAGTAAACGAGACATTAAGAGATTCCCCATTCTTAATACTCATTTAACTTAAGCGATTTTCAAAACAAACAATAAGTAAACAAGACATTAAGAGATTCCCCATTCTTAACGTCCAGTTAGCTTAAACGATTTTCCAACAAACAAACACACATTAAGTAAACAAGACATTAAGAGATTCCCCATTCTTAATACTTATTTAACTTAATGGTTTTCAAATCCCACACAGAACAAACTCAAACATATTCACAAATTTATTACACAATTCACGCCAAAACACAACAATTCATTTCTCCACAAAATCATCTTTACGACGACATTAAGTAAACGCAGATATTAAGAGATTCCCCATTCTTAATACTCATTTAACTTAACGATTTTCAAAACAAAACATTAAGCAAACAGAAGTATTAAGAGATTCCCCATTCTTAATACTCTTTTAACTTAAACGGTTTTCCAAAACAAACATTAAGTAACCAAGACATTAAGAGATTCCCCATTCTTAACGCCCAGTTAACTTAAACGATTTTCCCAAACACACATTAAGTAAACAAGATATTAAGAGATTCCCCATTCTTAATACTCATTTAACTTAATGGTTTTCAAAATTCCACAGAAAACAAACTCAAACGTACTTTCACATTCAATCCATAACTCACACAAAATCATTTTTCCACACAAACCACACAAAACACATCTCAAACATGTTAATAAATTCAATCCACGCCATATACGATGAACACAAATCAACGCAATCATAACACTCAAATACATCAAATTTCATTTTCTCAAAATTAAACATAAATGAGTTGAATTCATTTTCCCCAATTCAATACACCAACCCTAATCAAATTCTTGTCCACACAACTACAGATAAGGCCCTAAATGCAAACTAAAAGTTTGGAAGGAGCCCTTACCTTCACTTTAGCTTTTTCGTTCGATTCCGGTACCGTGAGCAAATCCGGTAAAAATCTCCGCTCGCAACGCCGCTTCCAAAGTTAGCTCACTAGCACCGTAGTGTAGTGGTGAGCAACTTTCCCTTCTATCACTTCTTGAAACGACGCTTAGATCTAGATGGAACGGGGAGATTTGAGTTTGAATCCCTAATACCGTTTTTCTCCGTTTTTGAATCAAAGAGGAAGAGTGAAGTTGAGAAATCCTTGCCCTATCACCCACTATCAATTTCGAAATCTAAGGAAAGAAAAGAAAGCAAAAACGAGCAACAATGGAGGAAGGGAGAAAAATGGTTTTTGCGAGGCAGAGGAGGAAGAAGATGGAATTTTGTTTTCTCTCCTTCTCTTTTCCTTTCTTCCTTTTCTTTCCTTTCTATTTCTTTTCTTTTCAATTCCTTCCCTTCCTTTTCTATATATATATATATTTATATATATATTAATTATAATTAACAAATATCTCAAAACCTTTAGATATTTATTAAATTATCCTTTCACCCAAAACGCATTAAACTCTTCACAAAAGATTCACCGCAGTTAAATTAATTTATTTATCGAAGAGTAATTCTAATTGGTATCAAAATATCTTTTTGATCATATAAACTCCAAAATATTAATAACTTGGCCAAAAAGCCCCTGAGTTCAATACCAAAAATTCATTAAAATACATAAAGTACACTTAAAAATTATGGGTCTTACATGGCACCTCGGTAAATAGTACTTCGGCCTGTGATAGGCGGTACATTTACAATTTACGTTTTTAGTAAATCGTGTTGACCCGTGATAGGTGGCACCTCGGTAATTTAGTACTTCGGCCTGTGATAGGCAGTACGATTATGATTTACGGCCCTTTGAGGAGGGTTTTGGTTTGGAATTCCGAGTCCATGCATTTTGGCATATACGCATTGCATTAGTGTGCTTGGCACGCGAGTCATGTTTGATTTAAGATTATGATTGAGTGTTTGAACTCAAGCCGTCGTGGTGATTGTGTTATAATTGCCAAGTGTGGATGTTTTGGAATTGCGTGTAAGTGTGGTTGATTGCAAAACCTTTTCGAAACTTAAGTTGTCGTGGTGATTGTGTTATAATTTCCCAAGTGTGGATGTTTTGGAATTGCATGTAAGTGTGGTTGATTGCAAAACCTTTTGGAAACTTAAGTTGTCATGGTGATTGTGTTATAATTGCCAATTGCAGATGTTTTGGAATTGTTTGTAAGTGTGATTGATTGCAAAACCTTTTCGAAACTTAAGTTGTCGTGGTGATTGTGTTATAATTGCCAAGTGTGGTTGTTTTAGAATTATTTGTAAGTGTGATTGATTGCAAAACCATTTCGAAACTCAAGATGTCGTGGTGATTGCGCTATAATTGTTAAGTGTGATTGTTTGGATTTGTGTGTAAGTATTGATTGGTTTCGAAACCCTTTAAAAAACTAAATTTTGCTAAATTTTGCTAATTTTCTGCTGTTGTTTGACGTGTATTCGAATACAGCAAGTTGTATTCGAATACAGACATGTTGTTTTTGCCACTGACTTATGATGTGTAGTCGAATACAGACTATTATAGTGGAATACAAACATGTTGTTTTACTACTGACTTACTGTGTAGTCGAGTACAGAAGCTTGTATTCGAATACATACATGTTGTTTTTGCTGCTGACTACTGAAACAGCCTTCTATTCGAATACAATGATGTCGTATTTGTAAGACCCATAATTTTAAATTATACTTTATGTATTTTAGTGTATTTTGGTATTGAACTCGAAGGCTTTTTAGTCAAGTTATTAATATTTTGTGAGTTTAAATGTCCAAAAATATATTTTGATGCATTGATTAAAATTACTCATCGATAAATAAATTAAATTAATTGCGGTGAATCTTTTACGAAGAATTTAATTCTGGGGAGTTTTGTTAAAAATATCTCGAGTTTCTAAAAATTGTATATGTCAATTGAGTTGCGACGAGAGTAGATATTTTTATCAAAATAGTTTCAGATGTGAGTGAAGTGATGTGTGGAAGAGTTGTTAGATATTTGTTTGAGTTTGAATTTAAGTATAATATAAATATATATATATATATATATATATATATATATGTGTGTGTGTGTGTGTGTGTGTGTGTGTTAGAAAAGGAAGAAAAAAGTAACAAAGGAAAAAGTAATACGCCTCCTTCCATTCTCGCGAAAGCTTCTTCCTCTTCCTTCTACCTTCCATTTCTTTTTCTTTCTTTGGCTTCAAGAAAACCAAGTTAGTGAAAGAAAAACATTCTCCTATTGCTCGACTTCTTCTCTCTGTCCTCTTTCTTCTTCTCGGATTCGAAAACGGTGTTAGGGATTTCAAAACCGTCAAACACAAACCTCCATGTTTCATCTAGATCTAAGCTTCGTTTCGCGTAGAGATAGAAAGGAAAGTTGCTCACCACCACGCTACGGTGCTAGTGAACTAACTTTGGAAACGACGTCGCGAACGGAGATTTTATCGGAATTACTTGCGGTACGGTAATCGCTCGTTAAAGCTATCGTTAAGGTAAGGGTTCCTTCCAAACTCTTAGTTTGCATTTAGGGACTTATTTGTGGTTGTGTGGAAAAATAATTTGTTAGGGTTGAAGTGTTGATTTGGGGAAAATGAATTTAATGCTTTTATAGGTGAAATTCTAATGTTGGGTTTTGGTGATATTAATGAGTGTTGGGTTTTGGTGATATTGATTAGTGTTTTGTGGAAAATGAATTTAACTCATTTATGTATGATTTTGAGGAAATAAAATTTGATGTGTTTGAGTGGTGGGTTGTGATGATTTGTGTTTGCCGTATTTGACGTGTTCATAATTAATATTTATAAATTTTGAGATGTGTTTGTGTGGATGTTGTGGAAAAATGAATTGAAGTGATTTGGTATGAATTGTGGATTGAATTTGAGAATATGTCTGAGTATGCTCTGTGGGGAATTTGAAAATCATTAGAGTTAAACGAGTATTAAAAATGGGGAATCTTTTAATATCTGCGTTTACTTAATGATTGTCGTGAAAATTGTTAGAGTTAAATGAGTATTAAAAAAGGGGAATCTTTTAATATCTGCATTTACTTAACGATTGTTGTGGATAGAGTCAGAGTATGCTCATGCATTTCATAGTACATGGCGACCGGATAGGCCATGGTGATAGTGGTGACCGGATGGGCCACGAGATGATTCCATGTGATTTGTTGGTTCATCTTATCCTTGCGGGGATTGTCGCGTCGTGTAAGGTTTGCGATGGACTGCACATTTTTGGCAAATCATGCTGACCCGTGATAGGTGGCTCCTCGGTAAATAGTACTTCGACCTATGATAGGCGGTACATTTACGATTTACGCTTTTAGTAAATCGTGCTGACCCGTGATAGGTGGCACCTCGGTAATTTAGTACTTCGGCCTGTGATAGGCGGTACCATTATGATTTACGGCCCTT
This sequence comes from Cicer bijugum, assembly GCA_037974875.1. Classification (NCBI taxonomy): domain Eukaryota; kingdom Viridiplantae; phylum Streptophyta; class Magnoliopsida; order Fabales; family Fabaceae; genus Cicer; species Cicer bijugum. Next base: position 3,518,405 of record JBBPBT010000217.1, read on the forward strand.
CGAGGAGGGTTTTGGTTTGGTATTCTGAGTCCATGCATTTTGGCATATACGCATTGCATTAGGGTGCTTGGCACACGAGTCGTGTTTGATTCAAGATTATGATTGAGTGTTTGAACTTAAGTTGTCGTGGTGATTATGTTATAATTGCCAAGTGTGGATGTTTTAGAATTGTGTGATAGTGTGTTTGATTGCAAAACCATTTCGAAACTTAAGTTGTCGTGGTGATTGTGCTATAATTGCTAAGTGTTTTGTTTTGGAATTGTGTGTAAGTGTGATTGATTGCATAACCATTTCGAAACTAAAGTTGTCGTGGTGATTGTGTTATAATTGCCAACTGTGGATGTTTTGGAATTGTGTGATAGTGTGTTTGACTACAAAACCATTTCGAAACTTAAGTTGTCGTGGTAATTGTGTTATAATTGCTAAGTGTTTTGTTTTGGAGTTGTGTGTAAGTGTGATTGATTGCAAAACTATTTCGAAACTCAAGATGTCGTGGTGATTGCGCTATAATTGCTAAGTGTGATTGTTTGGATTTCTGGGTAAGTGTTGATTGATTTCGAAACCCTTTGAAAAGCTGAATTTTGTTGTTTTTCTGCTGATGTCTGATGTGTATTCGAATACAGCAAGCTGTATTCGAATACAGACATGTGGTTTTTGCCACTGACTTACTGTGTAGTCGAATACAGACTGTTGTAGTCGAATATAGACATGTTGTTTTGCCACTGACTTACTGTGTAGTCGAATACAGACTGTTGTAGTCGAATACAGACATGTTGTTTTTGTTGTTGAATGCTGAAACAGCCTTGTATTCGAATACAAAGATTCTGTATTCGAATAGAGCAGTGTTGTTTTGTTAAAAACTTCATTTGTCAACCTTGTTTATGAATTTTTAGCATATGGAAACCCTTGTAAGGTGCATGTTAAGTTGAAAGGTTATTTTGTGCATTTAAAAACTTAAATGTTATGTGTTAATTGTTAATTTCGGTTGGTGACCCTTTACAACTATTGAGGAAATATGTGCTTTGCCCTCAGATGAGAACCAGAACCATCCTACCGGTTCGTACCTTGTGGATGGGAACGTAGTTGGGAACACCTGACTGGAGCTATGTTAGGAGGATCTTGCGAGACGCGTGAAGATCACTCGGGATGTATAGTTTTTTTGTAGAATGATCAGATTAGGTTGACGTATAGGGACTAGATGTCTTTCTATAGGGATGTGTTTATTTTAATTTGGAAGATTGTACCTATACCAATATTCTCAGCATGGCATTTTATTTTCGATGGGTTTCATGTATCACTTTTTGATGTGTAAATACTTTGGATTCGTATTTCAAAAACTATTTCGCTGCTTGTAAATTATGTTGATTAATTGTCGTTGTGTTATGACTTAAATATTTATCCAAAGGTATCTTCTTTCGTTATTTCTCTGTTTTTTTTTTTTTAATTTCTTATGAAAAAAAAATACACTCTCGCTGTTAAAAATCGGGGTGTTACAGTATTCGAATACAATAGTGCAATTTTGTTAAAAACTTCATTTTTCAACTTTGTTTATGCATGTTTGGCATATGGAAACCCTTTTAAGGTGCATGCTAAGTTGAAAGGTTATTTTGTGCATTAAAAAACTTAAATGTTGTGCGTTAATTGTTAATTTCGGTTGGTGACCCTTTACAATTATTGTTGAAATTTGGGTTTTACCCTCAGATGAGAATCAGGATCTTCCCACCGGTTAGTACCTTATGAATGGGAATGTAGTTGGACACACTTGACTGGAGCTGTGTTAGGAGGGTCTTGCAGGCCGCGTGAAGATCACTCGGGATGTATAATTTTGTGGAATGATCAGATTAGGTTGACGTATAGGGACTAGAAGCCTTTCTTTTGGGATGTGTTTATTTTAATTTGGAAGACTGTACCTATACAAATATTGTCAACTTGACATTTTTTTTTCGATGGGTTCCATGTACCACTTTTTGATGTGTAAATACTTTGGATTTGTATTTCAAAAACTATTTCGCTGCTTGTAAATTATGTTGACTTATTTGTCGTTGTGTTATGACTTAAATATTTATCCAAAGGTATTTCCTTATTTATTTCTTTGTTATTATGAATTTGTTTTGAAAAAAAAAACACTCTCGCTGTTAAAACTCGGGGTGTTACACAAAACGACTCACATCTTAAGCCAAGAAAATGATTCGCACACTCTAAGCCGAGAAAGCGACCTGCATCATAAGTCGGTAAAACGACTCACTCCCCTAAATCCTAGAAAATGACCCACATCTTAAGTCGGGAAAACAACTCACACCCCTTAAGTCAAGAAAACGATTCGTATCTTAAACCGAAAAAATGACTTGCACCCCCGAAATCGAGAAAACGACCTGGATCTTAAACCAATACAAATGAGTTGCACACCTAAAGTAGAGAAAATTGAAGTAAAAGTGATTGTCACGAGAAGCAGGGTTGAATTGTGACCCTTTTTCAAATTTAGTTCATACACTAAGATTGTCATCTCATGTTGTATTTGGAGTGAGGATGGTTAGATGAAAAATAATCCTCCTCTAATTGAGAATGATGTAAAGAAGAATAATAAGAGTTTGTAATATGTACGATAAGTGTGCTAATGGTGTGAATAAAAAAAATATAATTAGAGTAAAGTTTAAGAAGATCCACACACATAATTTATACTAGTTCACCTAATATAGGCTACTCCAGTCTTGACAGCTTTGTGAGATTTTCACTCGTGCTCAAAAACTCGTCTTCTGATCTACGCATTTTCAACTATGTATTTTCTTAGCCTCACCAGGCATACAACATTGTATTTTTTACTAGCCTGAATAGGCTTTATAAAATAACTCAAGTATATACCAACTTGAGGATATAAAAGTAGTAATGAGTTTGATTTGTTTTGGAGATCAAATTACAACTTTATAAGATAAGATAGTAATGTGAAGCTGTATATAACACACTTAATAAAAATGATTCGTAAATATGTTTAAGTTTGGAAGAATGTGTAGAATGAAGAGAATGATGATAAGCTTGAATGACTTGGATGTTTTTTTGTAGATGATTCTCTTGATGTTTGAAGTTTAATACTTCTCCATTTATAATTTCCTTTGGAGCTTCAAAGATGTGGGTTAGAAAATGTAGCTGCTGGAGACTTTGCTAAATTTCCTTGGATTTGTCTTTATTTACAAAATTGCTCTTTAGCGGCCTTTATCCTCTTCTTAAGTATGTTGAAAGGATGAGTTCGCAGTTTATCCTCAGATCCAGATTAAAGGAGGATGAGGCTTTTCATTAATTTTGATGTGACTTTTCCTTTTTGTTTTTTCCCCACACCTTAAAGGTCGTTCCTTATAAGTCAAGGACAACACTTTTTGTACTTTGGTACTTTTACTCTTTTTCCCATGTGTGATGATGAATAGATAATATAAGTTCATCTTCTCTTCTGTATTGTTTATCCTCTAACAGAGATTTATCCTCTCTTCATGATTTTTTATCCTCTGACGTAGATTCATTCTTTCTTTCATTACTGTTTTATTCTTTGACATTGATTTATCTTATCTTTCATTATTGGTTATCCTCTAATATAGAGTATGTAATTTCATCAATGAGGAAAAGTATTAGGTGACTGTTGGAGACTTTATTAAATGTCCATGGTCATTAATTTGATTTACAAAAGTTAAATTTAGTTGTCTTTGTAATACATGAGCTTAGGAGGATGAGTTTGCAGTCTGTCCTCGGATAGGTGGTTTGATCTTTCCATAAGTTAGTACATGACTTGTACTTTTGACTTTTTCTTTTTCCAAGAGTTGTAGTGATTTGCTTTTCTTGTCAAGTACAACATTTTTTTGTACTATGGTACTTTTAGACATTCCCTATGTTTGAGGATGAATGGAACCAGAAGTTCATCCTTTCATTGTTCATCATCTGGCGTGGATCCTCATGAATTTTTTTATCCTTTTGCTTTACCTTTCCAACCACTTTAACTAGTGTGTCCTTCATGTCAAGTACTTCACCTTTTTGTACTTTTCTATATGTGTCAAATTCGTTAGAAGGATATCATCTGCATCTATCCTCATCTTGAGATTGTACTCAACCTCTAATGTATCTTATTTTAAGGATGTTAATGGATAATCATCCTCAAATCTATGTAAGTCTTTGAGAGATGATTATATGTCTTTCGTTCCAATATGTGATTGTTGGAATTTGGTGTAAACATGTTGACACATTTTATACTTGTTAGGTAACTTTCTAGACTATGATTTGTAAAAAAAATTCTTATTATCCTCTTGATCTATTATTGATGAGAAGGTTCATTCTTGTTTCCAATATCTTGAATAGTGTGAACAACTTGACAACTTTAGTCTTGAGAATTTGAGGAATGTCCATCCTCGGTTTTAGATTCTTCATCCTCGAATCTAGATTCTTCATCCTCTAATTTTCATATACACACATCTTGACCCATGATTTTTCTTGACTTCTTCTAAGAGATTTTATGTGTGGTTGAGATGCAACATATTGTGATGATCATCCTCAGATTGAGGATACTGATATTTACATTTATGAATTAGGTTCCTTAATTCTTTCATTATTGAGTTGATACAATACACTTGTTTATGTGAATGGCTTCAAGCTTGACCATTTATGTTCTCTCAACAAACACTCAAATGCAAATATCAGCAGATCACCATTTAGAAAACCTAAAATTTATTTCATAAGGTTTGTTGTAATTAAAACACATATTAAAACGGTTTTTAATTCAACAAAAATGACATGCATCTTAAATATCATTAAACGCTTATTTACAGAATTGTTTCCAAAAACACATATTTTTTGGAATTGTTTCAAACAGTATCATTTATCTTTGTAGAGTTTTAAATATCATTTAAACACTTATTTACATACATTTGTATAATGAGAGAGTATTAAATTCTGATATTTGTTATTAAACTAAGTTAACCTTAGCTTATCTTTACAAATAACAAAATACAGTTTAGGTATTTTGTAAGGTTTGTTAGTTTTTGTTCTATTTGTATAAATGTAAGATTTGGGTCATTTCTCTCAAGTTTAGTTTTTCAATTCACTTAATTCTTCTTCTCTTAATTCAATATAGTATCAGACATTTCCTGGTCTTGATTATCTCATTGTTCTTCGCTTTTTCTTATTTTTTCCTCAATGGTTGAAAACTCCTTTTTTTATTTTTCCTCTAATCCTTCAAATCCCTATTATCTTCATCCTAATGAGAATCCATCATTGGTTCTCGTTACCCCATTATTGGACAACAAGAATTATAATTCATGGGCACGTGCAATGAAGATCGCATTAATCTTCAAGAATAAATTAAAATTTGTCGACGACACTTGTCTTCAACCGTCATCTACACATGTTCTTAATGATCCATGGGTTTGCTGCAACAATATGGTGCTCTCTTGGTTGCAATGCTCAATTTCCAATAATATTGCTCAATCAATTCTTTGGATCGACACACACACATAGTTTGGAAAAATCTAGAAAATAGATTCTCTCAAGGTGACAATTTCAAAATTTCAGACATCTAAGATGATTTCTCAAGACTTCGGCGAGTTAATGTCAACATTACCAACTATTTCACCAAATTAACCTCATTTTGGGAACAAATCAATTCGTTTCGACCCACTCACGACTATGTCTGTGCAATTCAATGTACTTGTGGGGATGCTACTGACCTTAGAATATTTAAGAATCAACATCGGGTCATAAAATTTCTCAAAGGTTTGAATGAACAATTTTCCAATGTTCGTTCCCAAATCATGCTTCTTGAGCCCCTCCCTTCTTTGGATAAAACATTTTCTTTAGTTCTTGGTCAAAAATGACAACTTAATATTCAAGCATCCTCTGAATCTGCCCCTGAAAATCAAGCTATGGCCATGCAAGTTCAATATAATCACTACAATGGAGGAGGAAGGGGCATCAATAATTCTAATAATCGAGGTAAAGGATGAAATAATTGTGGGTTTGGTCATGGCCCTTATCAGAATTCTAATGGGATTTGTACTCATTGAGGTCGAACAAACCACACAGTGGAAACATGTTTTTCTAAAACATGGTTATCCACCTGAATTTCAACAACAACATTCTTGAACAACCCTTAATAATGCAACTGCTTCAGATTCTCAAGATTCCTCCCCAGCTAATCAAAAGAGCACTGACGCATCTCTTACCATTATTCAAGATCAGTATAATCACATTCTTCAACTTCTCCAAAATAATCTTGTTGTTTCTTCATCTACAACACCGATTCAGCCTTCAACTAATATTGTTGTTGTTCAAAATTACCCTCTCAATTCAGTTTCCTCAACATAAGGTAAGCAAGTTGTCTATTGGATAATGGATACAGGTTCTATTCATCACATAACTCAATTTTGTTCATTTTTCTACTCATGCTATTGTTCAACCTATTACTATGAAATTACCTAATGGTCAAACTACTACTAGTAATATATAGTTCTATACAAATATCTGAACATATTACTATGCATAATGTATACTATTTTCTAGATTTTCACGTCAATTTGATTTCTGTAACAAAATTGGCTAACTCGTTTAAATGTTACCTTAACTTTACTACTGATAAATGCTTCATTTTGCATACTTACCCCAAGAAAGTGATTGGTATAGCTGATAGACATGGAGATCTCTATGTCTTCCAAGCTCATGCCAACACATCTCTCCCTATATCTAGTAATTCTTGCAATAATACTTTTCTGTTTTAGATTCTGTCATTTTATGGCACTATAGATTAGGTCACATTTCTGATTCTACACATAAATGTATTGCTTCACATTTTCCTTTCATTTCTTACAAGTTTAATAAAATAATTCCTTGTGATACATGTCAGTTTTCTAAACAAAGAAAGTTACCTTATCCTATTAGAACTAGTTAGTCCTCTATGATTTTTGATATTTTGCAAACTGACATTTGGGGTCCTTATTCTATTTCCTCTATTTCTGGTCATAAATATTTTCTTACTCCTCTAGATGACTATAGTAGATTTACTTGAATAATTTTGATGAAATTTAAAAGTGAAACTAGACATCACCTCATCAACTTTATTTCTTACACTGAAACATAATTTGCCACGAAATTAAAGTGTTTACGCACTGATAATGGGCCTGAATTTTCAATGAATGAGTTTTTCAAATCTAAAGGAATCTTACACCAAAGATCTTGTGTTGAGTGTCCTCAACAAGATGGAATTGTTGAAAGGACACATCAACACATCCTTAATGTGGTCTGATCTCTCTCTTTTCAAGCTCACTTGCTTGAGAATTTTTGGCATTTTTCTATACAACACGTCATTCATTTAATAAACAGGTTACCCTCTCCTCTCATTAATAATAAAACTCCTTTTACTTTACTTCACAACACACCTCTTATTGCATCTCAAATATTTTGGTTGTTTAGCTTATGCTTCCACTTTAAATGTTCATAGAACAAAATTGGAACCACGTGCTAGAAAAATTGTCTTTTTGGGTTATAGGGATGGTACTAAAGGATATTTCTTATATGATTTACATACTAATGAATTTTTTGTTTCTAAAAATGTTATCTTTTTTGAACATGTTTATCCCTTCTCTATTGTTACAAATAATACTCCTACACTTATTATCCCTCAGCTGCATTCTGACACTACAGACCTTGGCCAGCCTAACCTGTGAAATGTAGTGGCTGCACTACCTTTTCAAAGATCTGCATATTATTTCAGCAAACCAACGTCTGTTTACTGTGACAACCAGTCAACAATTTACTTAGCTCACAACCCAATATTTCATGAACGAATCAAACATATAGAAATTGATTGTCATATCGTTCGTGAGAAAATTGGTCTTGGCATTATAAAGTTATTTGTAACACCCCGTTTTTCTTAGCGAGGGTGTATTTTTTTTTTCAAAAGAAATTAAAATAAAACAGAGAATTAAATAAGGTAACACCTTTAGATAAATAATTAAGTCATTATAATTTACAAGCTACGGAAAAAGTTATCAAAATATGAATTCAAAATATTTACATAACAAAAGTGGTACAGTCTTCCAGTATAAAAATAAAAGCAACCCAAAAGAAAGGCATATGTTCCCTCTGTCCACCTAGTCTGATCATTCTACAAAACAACTAAACATCTTGAGTAATCTCCACGCGGCCCGTGAGATCCTCCTAACGTAGTTCCAATCAGGCATTCCCATCTACATTCTCATCCGTAGGGTATGAACCGGTAGGATCATTCTGGCTCTCATCAAAGGGCAAAGCCCAGATTTCCACAATAGTTGTAAAGGGTCACCAACCGAAATTAACAGTTAACACATAATATTTAAGCTTTTAAATGCACAAATAACCTTTTCAACTTATCATGCATCTTAGAAGGGTTTTCCATATGCTAAAAGTTCATATAATGCTTGCCAAATGTAAATGAAATCAAAAGAAAGTTCTCAATCCATCAAGTAATACATAACTGACCAAAACATTGATAAATCAATTGAGCAATCAATTATCTAACTCAAAATAAGATTTTCCATTGATCCAATCGATTGGGCAAATCGATTTCTTGAAAGTTTTCAGTGAAAATTGAACTCTGAACTTACATCAATCGATTGGGGCAATCGATTTCGTGAAAGATTGAGCCCCTGTATTGAATCCAATCGATTGGGCAAATCGATTTCGTGAAAGACAGAGCCCCTGTAATGAATCCAATCGATTTGCTAAATCGATTTCTTAAGTGGTTTTGAAAAAACACATTACCAAATCGATTGGGTAAATCGATTTCCATGTAAATTCTTCCAAAAATACATAAATTAACTCAATCATATTCAAACACAACTCCAAATCTTAACACTTAGCAATTTCCACACAAACACCACGACAATTGGGTTTCGAAATAGTTTTACCATCCATCACACTTACACACGATAATCAATACGTAGCACTTAGCAATTCAACACAATTACAATTACATCTCAGGTTCAAAACACTCAGTCATAAACTTGAAACAAACACACTACACACAATCTGTTCCAAAACATAACACTTAGTAATATCATCACAGTCATAAATTTGATTCAAACGCAACTCGTGTGTCAAGCACCCTAATGCAATACGTATATGCCAAAATGCATGGACTCGGAATTCCAAACCAAAACCCTCCCCGAAGGGCCGTAAGTACCAATTACCGAGGTGCCACCTATCACGGGTCAGCACGATTTACTAAAAAGCATAAATCGTAAACGTACCACCTATCACGGGTGAGTACTATTTACCGATGTGCCACCTATCACGGGTCAGCATGATTTACCAAAAGAAAAAACGTAAGTCGTAAGTGTACCGCCTATCACAGGCCAAAGTACTACTTACTGAGGTGCCACCTATCACGGGTCAGCACAATATACCAAAAAGTAAATCGTAAACGTACCACCTATCACGGGTCAGTACAGTTTACCGAGGTGCCACCTATCACGGGTCAGCACAATTTATCAAATGAAATGCATGAGCATACACTAACTCCATTCACAACAATCGTTAAGTAAATACCGATATTAAAAGATTCCCCATTTTTAATACTCATTTACTTAACCAATTTTCACACCAAAACATTAAGCAAACAGACATAATAAGAGATTCCCCATTCTTAATATACTTTTGACTTAAACGACTTCCACACAAAACATTCAGTAAACAAGTAATTAAGAGATTCCCCATTCTTAATACTCATTTAACTGAAACAATTTTTCAAAAACAAACATTAAGTAACCAAGACATTAAGAGATTCCCCATTCTTAACGCCCAATTAACTTAAACGATTTTCAAACAACATTAAGTAACTAAGACATTAAGAGATTTCCCATTCTTAACGCCCAGTTAACTTAAACGATTTTCAAACAACATTAAGTAACTAAGACATTAAGAGATTCCCCATTCTTAATGCCCAATTAACTTAAATGATTTTCAAAACAACATTAAGTAAACGAGACATTAAGAGATTCCTCATTCTTAATTCTCATTTAACTTAAACGATTTTCACAAACTCACATTAAGTAAACAAGACATTAAGAGATTCCCCATTCGTAATACTCGTTTAACTTAATGGTTTTCAAATTCCACACAAAATAAACTTTCATATTCAATCCATAATTCGCACCAAATCATTTTCCACACAAACCACACAAAACACATCTCAAGTTTCATCAGTATCAATTAAGAACACGTCAAAAACAATGAACACAAATCGACACAATCCACCACTCAAACACACAAGTTTCATTTACTCAAAATCATACATAAATGAGTTTAAATTCATTTTCCACGAAGCATTCATCAATATAACCAAAACCTAACTCTAAGATTTTACCTATAAAACCTTAGATTTATTTTCCCCAAATCAATACTCCAACCCTAACAAAATTCTTTTCCACACAACCACAGATAATGCCCTAAATGCAAACTAAAAGTTTGGAAGGAGCCCTTACCTTCACTTTAGCTTTTTCGTTCGATTTCGGTACCGTGAGTAAGTCCGGTAAAATTTCTGTTCACAACGTTGCTTCCAAAGTTGGTCCACTAGCACCATAGCACGGAGGTGAGCAACCTTCCCTTCTATCACTTCTTGAAAGGAGGCTTAGATCTAGATGAAACGGGGAGGTTTGTGTTTGAATCCCTAATACCGTTTTTCTTCGTTTTCGAATCAATGAGGAAGTATGAAGTTGAGAAATCCTTGTCCTATCACCCAATATCAATTTTCGAACTCAAAGGAAGCAAGAACAACGAAAATGGATGAAGATGGAGAAAGGGGGAAAATGAACACGCGAGGCAGGGGAGGAAGAAGATGGAATTTTTCTGTTTTCTTTTCTTTGTTTTTCCTTTCTTCCTTTTTCTTTCCTTTCTTTTTTCTTTTCTCCTCAATTCCTTCCTTTCCTTTTCTATATATACATATTAACTATTTTTAACAAATATCTCCAAATCTAGATATTTATTAAATTTACCAGTTTACCCATAACGCATTAAATTCTTCGTAAAGGATTCGCCACTGTTAATTTAATTTATTTATCGACGAGTAATTCAAATCGGGCATCAAAATATCTTTTTTATCATATAAACTCCAAAATATTAATAACTTGGCTAAAAAGCTTCTGAGTTCAATACCAAAATCCATTAAAATACATAAAGTATAATTTAAAATTATGGGTCTTACATTATTCCCTATATCATATGCTGCTCAAATAACAAACTTGTTAACTAAGCCTCTGCTGAAACCAACTTGAGGGGAAGTAATAAAATAAGTTAGCCTTAATTTATCTATACAAATAACAGAATTCATTTTTAGGTTTTTTGTAAGATCTATTAGTTTTTGTTCTATTTGTATAAATGTAAGACTTGAGTCATTTTTCCAAGTTAAGTTTTTCAATTCTCATAATTCTTTTTCTGTTAATTTAATATTTGTAACAGTGTATTTTGAAAACATGTGAGAGAAGATTTTACAAACAAATCGATTTTAATGTAGACTATTGATTGAAAAATATATATGGAAACATTCAAAATTTGAGATTTTAGTCATCATTGATTACCTTGTATTGATTTTTTTGTTTGAATAATTACTTTGTAATAATGTTGGAATCAATAAACAATGATATGATCTGAGCTAAATTATTATTAATATTAATTATATTTATATTTATATTTATTTATTTAATTCAACCTGTTTCTTTGTTATTTTCGATATCGGAAGTAAAATTAATAATCTATATTTGATCATGTGTTCAATCAATTCCGTATTGAATCATTTTTGGTAATTTATCGAAATTTGAGCGAGTATTAATTGTTGGAGGAGACTAAAATGGCTATAAATTAAGATCTGAAAAGTAAAAATTGTATTGGCCATCATCATTAAGAAAGAATGGCACCCTCAACACACCTGTTCTTATTGCTCACATTTTCAATGGTCTTTATTTCTCATGCTGCCATTTCACCAACATCAAGCCCCAAGTTGTACCAAGAGACAAGAGTTATGTAAAGAACCTCATTCACAAGACTTCGAACAACGTTGTCTAACACTTCTTGGAGCTTACCCTGAAATTACTTTGGCCAAAGACTATGTTACCCTTTGCAGGTTATTTATAAATGTGTTAATAAACATGGCCAGAAAAGTCTAAAATGACATCAAAGTTTTGATGAACAAATATCCCTCTTCACATGCCATCAAGGAATGTGCAACCACACATTACAATCATTTGATTGGCGAGTTGCAAGTTTCAATAAACGAGTTGAATGAATGCCCATCACCTGCTAGCTTGACTGTTATGTATGCTCTTGATGGACCTAAATTTTGCGCAAGTGACTTGGCTGATGAAAAGATAGTTAATACTTCTTCTATTTCATCAATCAATAATAAAATGTTTTTTCCTCTTTATGTTGCATTGGAGGCCACAGGACATGTTTAATTAATGAACATATGTAGTTTTTTATTATGTTGGCTATTATTGGATTTTTAAATACTCTATAAATAATATTATTTTTTATCTTAAATTCTATCAATTAATATAGTTAGTAGTTGTTGTATATTCGGTATCGATTTTATATTTAATAATCGTTTTAACCGTTAGTCAATCACAATCGTCATTGAACTACCGGCGCAGTTTTATTTTTTATTTTTCTCATACTTGGATATATGTTAAATTTCTTAACGTGACTTCAAATAAATCAACAGTTTTTCCTTGATGATAATTATATTCTCATTTTATCTCGTAATGCATTGATGTGTATATTCTAAGGTGGACCATATATTTAAAAGTAATTCGAAACATTGATAATAATGAAAACACTTTTTAGAAGTATAAATTAACTATTTTTTATTTTTTTATTTTTATGTTTGCGATAATGATTTATCAATGTTTGTTTGACGAATTGAATTTTAAAGGATATAATTGTTTTTTACTTTTATATTTATTTTTATTTTTTACATATATCGATTCATTATTTCATCTACAAAATATAAGAAAATTGTTTCAAAGAGTATGTTGATCTTTGTAGAATTTTAAATATTATTTAAACAAGTATTTACATATATTTGTATAATGAAAAAAATATTAAATTCTGATATTTGTAACTGTATATTTTAAAACAGGTGAGAAGGTTTTACAAACAAATCGGTTTTAATATAGTCAACTATAGATTGAAAAATATATATGGAAACATTCAAAATTTGAGATTTTAGTAATTATTGATTACCTTGTATTGATGTTTTTTGTTTGAATAAACCTTGTAATAATGTTGGAT
>JBBPBT010000217.1:3531886-3547470 GCA_037974875.1 Cicer bijugum
ACTACTTTTTAATTCTTTATTATTATTATATTTCTATTAATTGAAGCTGTCATTGACTTAAATAATTGTTTAACAAATTAATATTTCAATTATTATGAGAAAGAAGAAATCATTTAATAAAGTTTAAGATTTATTTTTATTAAAAAAAAAAATTAAAGTTTTATTATTTGGAATAAACTATTATTTTAATATTGAGTAGTTTTTTTTAAAAAAAAGGGAAGTGTTATTGTTGGTTGAATAAAGTTGAGGTTTTATTTGATTTTTTTGTGTTGAGATTCTCTGTACTATTAATTAATGAAGATATCATGCTTTTGGTAGTGTTTTCATTTTACACATTCATAAATGGTAATTTATTGAAATTTGAGCGAGTATTAATTGTTGGAGGAGACTAAAATGACTATAAATTAAGATATCAAAAGTCAATTGTATTGGCCATCATCATCATTAACAAAGAATGGCACCCTCAACATACCTGTTCTTATTGCTCACCATTTCAATGGTCTTTATTTCTCATGCTGCCATTTCACCAACATCAAGCCCCAAGTTGTACCAAGAGTTATGTAAAGAACCTCATTCGCAAGACTTCGAACAACGTTGTCTAACACTTCTTGGAGCCTACCCTGAAATTACTTTGGCCAAAGACTATATTACCCTTTTCAGGTTATATATAAATGTGATATTACCGAAGGCCAAAAAAGCCCAAAATGACATCAAACTTTTGGTGAACAAATATCCTTCTTCACATGCCATCAAGGAATGTGCAACCACACATTATGATACGTTGATTTTGGAGTTGAAAGATTCATTAAGGGAATTGGATGGGTACCCATCAGTTGCAAGCTTAAGTATTATGTATGCTGGTGATGGACCTAAACTTTGCGAATATGACTTGGCTGAGGAAAAGACAGTCAATACTTCTATTTCCTCACTCAATAACGAAATGCTTTTTCTTCTTGATGTTGCATCTATAGCCTCAAATCATTTTTAATTAATGAGATTTGTAGTTTTGTTATTATGTTGGCTATTATTGGATTTTTAAATAATCTATAAATAATATCAATTGTTGTTATATGTGACCATATTGTCAATGTTCCCTCATGATTATGCACATGTATATTTGTTCATTTTTATCTTTGTTTTGTTCTGTAATGCCCATTAAACATGTTAATTAATACTATCATGCACGTAACTTTTGCATTATCAAACAAGTTCTTTATTAATGTTCTTCTTGTTAGCGTTCAAGCTATTACTTCAAGTGCAACACTCTCCCTTAATAAGTTTTTTTATTAATGTCTCCGTTTTCTAACACTTAAAAGCAAGAATGATCTTGGTTTTTAATACTCTCACTTAATTCAAATTTCTTCCTTTTTGCCTCTTTCACTTTGTCACCATTATCTTTCTTATCCTTCTTATACTTCTTCAACACCTTATGATTCAGGACAACTTCATCAGATCCTAAACCATCAACCTCGACAATAGGAATCAATTCTGGCACTTTCTCACCATCCCTATCAAACCCAAAATTATCAGCATCTTTTTCTTCAATGAACCTGATTGTTGAATTAATAACCAACATAACAATAATACCAATAAAATCCTGCTAATCAGGAGGTCTTCCACTATCATTAGTCAAAGCAACTGTCATAATGCAACAACTTCCACAACCCATGATAAACAGTTCCACGCAAACTCTAAATACTTCAAAAACTTGCTCTCCTCTTTTTCTTCGAATTTGTTTGGTCCAAATACTTGAAGGCGATTTGATCATTCTTCTGATGTTTATCCTTCTCTTTAACATTTCAGCTACTCAAGCATTTGCTTCACTATAATTCTTTCCCTTTCAACTTTATTGTTTTCTATCATATCATTTGTTATTGGGCTCACCTTCACTAGAATCCTCATAAATCTCAAGTTCAGATGATTGAAACTCCAAGGAACTTGAGGTAGCTTGTTTAATTTCTTCTGCACCAGAATGACTAGATAAGTATGACTTATGAAGTCCAAGATCAACATCGACGACATCAACAAATTTCCATAATTACTCCCCCTCCTTTCATCCATTCTCAACACTCATACTTCTAAAGTTCCCTACAATTTTCAAGACTCAATGTGGTGATGTCTTTAGATTCCTCAATTGCACACATAACATTATCGAATCTGATATTCAAAGATCTCAATATATTTTCACATAGTTTATGTTCAGCAAGCTTTTCACCATAGCTAGCCATTTGATTTGTGATACTCCTCAATCTTGAAATCATATCAGATACTTTCTCTTGATCGTCCACTTGCCAAAATTCATATTGTCTCTGTAGGGTCTACAACTTCACTTTCTTGACTTTGGTTCCTCAAAAATAACACTTCTCAAGAATCTTCCAGATTTCTTTTGCACTTCTTACATCAGAAATTTGGTCAAAGTTGGATGTGTCAAGGCATTGATGAAGAACGAAGGTGGCCTTGCAATTTTTCTTCTTGTATTTTTTTTTTAAATTCAACCTTTTTCTCGTATGTTGGGTTGGCTTCCAGATCTTCAAAACATTTTTCTATAATTTCCAACACTTCTTGAAACCCAAACAATGCTCGAATCTGCATTCTCCATCTATCCCACAATCCTTTTCATCAAAATGTGGCACGTGGACTGGAAAATTTCCATTGTTTTCACTTGAACCCATTCTCACTTCACGCATGTTTATCACTCTAGGATCAAAAACCTCGATATGGATACCAATTGTTAACTTTCAAGCTATTATTTCAAGTCATGAGCATGAGAATCCACTTTTCTACAATACATGGTCGTATGATATTTAGGACATGTGGTATCTTTGTACTTTTCAAACACAAGTACCTTAAAGTTTGAAGGGATTGTTACATCGGGAACCAAACACATGTCAAAGGCTTGGAGACCATAGATATTATTCCCCTCAATTGCTTATATTCGTTCTTCTAAAACATGAAATTTTACTTTTGATTATGTATCATTACCGATAAATTGAGGTTGTTGCCAATTTCCATTAACATCAAAATGGGGTACTTGGGGTGCCTTTAATGAAATATTTTTTTAGAGTATAATGTTTTAGGGTGGCATGCAACCTATAAGAGATGGGAATTGTGGTTGGTTTAGGTTTTTTGGAGTTGATAGTTGAGTGGTTTGGGTTATTGTCCATGGGGTTGACGACTAAAGGCGGAGTATAACCAAGTGGGATATCATACATAGGAAATTGTATAGTTGTTGTACGAAACTATTGAGTAGTCGGGATAAAGTTTGGTGGGTGTGAAGGAGTGGTTTGGTGTTCTTTATTTGCAGTTGGAGGATTCCCATTTGTATTCTCCTTCCTTGCACATACACATACACTAAACATGATTTAGAAATTAAGAATTTTCAAAACCTTGGGGTTGTTTAACATAGACTTCTTCACTTATATAACCATTTAGAAAAGCACTATTAACATCCTTTTGAAATAACGTAATCAATGCCCTTTTGCTGACTATAGCTTTGTGCGACAAGTCTTTCCTAGTTTCTTACCATTTAACCTTTTTCATTTAACTAGTTTCTAAAAACCTACTTGGTTTCAATAATGTTCTTTTTTGGTTTAGGTACTAGATCCCAAAAATCATTCCTCTTAAATTCATTTAACTCTTCTTGAATTGCAAGAATCTGTCCATCATCTAGCAATGCTTCATCAACATTGGTAGGTTCGATTGACAAGACTGAGCCAAACAAAGTAATATCTTTTAATGATAATCTAATCCTCAAAGGGTCACTTGAACTTCTAATGAGACGAGATGTCTTGTACTAAAATCCAAATATTCCTTTTGACTTATCTTCACTAATTCTAACTTGATCTGATTCATTCTCTAAAGATTTGTCATCTTCTGATTTGTCTACATTTGCTTCCTCTAGTTCCGTCAAACCTCTAGTATCCTCAAATTGCTTTGACTTTTTAAGGTCAAGCTGTTTATGATTTAACATAATATAAATATGATAATTGAAGAACGAAATCAATACCGCCAAAACATTAGTGATGTTTCTGGTGATGTTTCTGGTGATTTCTACTTGTTTTTGAAAACCAAACTGGTGTGCTACTTCAGTTGTAGTGTGCAGATTATGTGGATCTCCTTGATCCTCTAAATTTTTGAGAACTTACAAAATACTTATCTAGCTTCGATTTTTAAGATCAAGCTTCTTGTTATCACAATAAATATAATATCATACAATAATTAAATTTTAAAAAAGATATCACTTATATGTTAACAGTTTCAGTTTTCACTTTGAAAACCCTCTTAGTTTTTATTTTTTGGTTTTCAGATTTTGAGTTTGCATATTCTTTGATTAGAGAGTCTGGATGAAGGAATTTGAATCCCCATCTAGGTTTTTAGTCTTGATGAATTTGATTAGAGTGTTCAAGGAAGTCTCTTGATTCTGATTGTTCATCTCACACTTCTATTTCTCCTTATTATTGGGTTCCTCTTGTAATTTTGGAACTTATGGTAATTCTGATTTTTCTGGTATTTCTGGTTCTGTTGATATTGTGATTTTAATGCTAGTTTTCATTTTGTTGATACTCAATATTTTCTGATATTTCTAGTTCATCATATAGTTTTGATTCTGATAGGTATTGTGTTGACATGTCATTCTTCAACTAGAGTCAGTTGGTTTCTTTTTGGTATGTCTTGGAATATAAACATTTTTGCCTTCATATATTGCAAGCATCCATTGACCAGGCACCATGACTGGTGCTACAATTTGGTTGCTTAGAATATCTGCAACATAAACAATTTTATCTCTGGTACTCAAATCTAGTTGGATTTTGGTTTGCTAGATATTAAAGATTTATTGTCTTTCCATGTGGTTAGCATATGAAAACCAAAACATGTTTTATTTCTTAAACATAAACATAGAATTAACCCACAGATAAAAACAATTTTTTTAAAAAAGGTGAGTGAAATAGACATGTAGAAGAACTCATATTATGAAAAATGAAATTAAAACTTAAAGGAGAAAATTAATGGGGAAGCACAAAGGCAGAACAAGAAAACAACTGGAAAAAAAAAAAACTCAATCAAAAGATCTTCATTTGTTTTAAAAAAGGAGATTGGGGATTAATTCTGCTTATAAGAAAAACACAATAAAAGAAGGAGAGGAGAAAAAAACCGGAGGCAGTATCAGTAACAAAAAACAAATAGAAAATGTCAAGAT
This sequence comes from Cicer bijugum, assembly GCA_037974875.1. Taxonomy (NCBI): domain Eukaryota; kingdom Viridiplantae; phylum Streptophyta; class Magnoliopsida; order Fabales; family Fabaceae; genus Cicer; species Cicer bijugum. Next base: position 3,537,084 of record JBBPBT010000217.1, read on the forward strand.
ATTTTATTTATTGTACAATAAATCTGTTTGTTCTTTTTTTTCACCATATAATTATTTTTTTGGTTATAAAAATATAGATTTTTTATTTGTAAGAGCAAAAATAAATTACATAATGAACGAAATATAAAAAATAAGACTAAAAAAATTCAAACTTGTGACGATTGGTCCTTGTCGTCACCGCCGAAACGACAACCAGACCTTTTGGCGCCGCTGGGCCCCCCTCCTTTGTCTCTTCCACTCTCCCAACTTCCTCTTTCTCCCTTTTAATCTCTTCCTGTTCCTTTTTTTTCTTCTTTCTTTTTTCTGTTAGTTCCAGAAATTGTTGATGCGCTTCTATCGATCATGCAGCAGCCTCACCTTTGGTTTGTAAGTGTCTATTTAGGGTTTCAATGTTATTCCCTTTTAATCCTTTTTTTTTTTGTGTGTTAAACTTAAGATAGGTTGGGTTCCTAAAAAAAGAAAGACAAATCTGTTTAGGTGGGGAGCTCAGCCCATTTAGAGTTTTTTTTTAGTTACAAATTTAATTTTATAATTAAATATAAAATTTCATAAAAGAAAAAAAAACACAAACATATATGTCATTAAAGATTAATTGGAGGTGAAATCCTTTTAATCTTTGAGTTGTTAGAAGACAAGTGGTACAACTTGATAGCTCTAAAACTTTTATTTTTAAATAAACTAATCTAAAATCGACTTTTAAATTTGATTAATTAGATGTGACATCTTTTTTATCTTTGAGTTATTAAGACACAAGTTATAAAACTTGGTGGTTTTAAACTCACATATAAATCGAATAAAAATAAAAAAATATTCTTAAAAGAATTAATTAGATGAGACATCTTTTTTATTCTTTGAGTTTTTTAGACATGAGTTCTACAGTTTGATAGTCCTATAAAGTGGATTCTCATGCTCATGATGAAAACACTTCTGTCATTTGCCTAACCAAAAACTATATACTTCATTCTAAAGCTAAACACATAAATCAAACACCACTTCATTAGGAACTTTGTTCAAAAAGGGTTACTAAATGTTCAATTTGTAGACACTGAACACCAATGGACTGACATATTCACCGAATCACTACCTGAAGATAAGTTTGACTTCATCAAGAAAAACCTAAACCCTACCTTCATACAAGATTGATGTTGTGATAACTTCAAAGTAGTTTAACTTTACATTATTTTTTATATTTTCTTGTAATATATTCATGTTATTAAAAAAAAATACAAAAAAAGTGCAAGTTTCACTTTCAAGTATTTTTGTTTGATGATGAAAGGGGGAGAAAGATATTTCATCTAGTGGGGGATAAAATGATACTTAGACTTAAGGGGAGCCCGAAGTTAGGGGGAGTCAAACAAATATAAAGAAGAATTGTTATAAAAACAAAAGTTTTGTCATCATACAAAAATGGGAGATTGTTGGAACCAAGTTGGTTTTATTCTTAGAGGTTTGATGATAACAAAAGTATTTTATGATAACAATATATTTGACTTCCAAGAGTATAAAAGAAGATTCGTGTAAATTAAAGAAAATAAAAAAAAATAAGAATTGATTTAGATTTATAATTGAAAATAATCTAAAATAAGATTTGGTTCAAATTTATAATTAAAGAAAATCTAAAATAAGATTTGATTCAAATTTATAATTGAATAAAATCTAAAATAAGATTTGATTCAAATTTATATTTGAAGAAAATCTAAAATAAGATTTTATTCAAATTTATAAGTTGAAGAACATCTTTGACCATGTTGAAAATAATATATGGTCAAGATTTGAAGAAGATTTTCTACAACAAATTATAAACAGTATCAACCTGAAGAATTTACAAACTCAATATGAACAAAATAATAACATAATAAATATAGAAGAACTACTCACGTTGGACTCACAAATAAAGAATTGGCTAACGAACATATTATCAAAAAATATCTTGTTCTGAATTATGTTTGAGTAAGATCATTGTTGACCAATCTAGGAATACAATTCATAATTAAACAAGGACTAAATTGAAGCCCAAATTTTAACTATAAATAGATACTCGAGGTTGAAGAAGAAGATCATCGATAATCAGGAAAGAGAAGAGCACAAAGCTAAACATTCCAAAGTTATTTTTAAGAGTTCATAGAGAGAAACAATTGTTCAATTAGAAATATTTTCCAGGTGTTTTTACTTAGAGTGTGATATTTAATTTTACTCTCAGCTTTATTAGAAGCAAACACTTAATTAAGTCCCGATCTTTGGTATACAACTCAATAGTCGTTTAGTTTCTTTTTCATTTTGGGGTTTCAAGGTTTTTAGGAGAAGACTTGGCTTGTAGAGTCAAGGTGGTTAGTTCCTCAAAAGATTGGAGGGTCAGGTGCTTTGTAGCTCAAGGTATTTGAATTAATGGATTAAAGCCTTCTAAATGAGGGATTAAATGTAGCAAATTTAGTGGTGAACCAAGATATATCAATGTATCAAATTATTTATGCTTTCATTGATTGTTGCCTTTGAATCTGATTGTTTCTTATCTAAGTAATTCAAAAAAACCAACCATCCTTCATCAAATTAACAAATAGTTATCAATTTTGGCAAACACAATTCAACTTCCCTTTTCGCGTTTGCATCTCCAATTAGTTCTTTTTTTTATAATTATTTTGGGCATCATTAGCACTCCGTTTCATTTTTTCAGCCACCTTGATTTTCACCTTTACAACTACACAAACCATCTTTCTAGCCTTTTTTTTAGACTTAGATTTAAAAATTCAATGTCACTTCAAAAACAAACAATAATCTAGAACTCATTTATATCCCATGGATACAAAGATTAATCATTTTGTCTATAAATGGAGAACAAATTCATTCTTAGGGGAGATGAGTTTTAGAGTTTTCATTTTTCATTTTTAAAGTTTGTAAGAGTTTTTGTTAGTAACATAAAGGAAGCATGAAATGAGTTAAGGATATACAACAATTCAAAACATAAGCAAAATACAATAAGAACAAATCAAGGAGTATAACAAATATTTAACTTGTGTGGTAACTATTTCTAAACTCATCTCAGTTTAGAAATATGAGCTAATGAAATTATAGTCATTCGAAATTCATTTTTAGGTTTATCATTATCATCTTTAATAACATGAAAATTCATGTTATTCAAAATCAATGTGGCAAAAATATTGTTTGAAATGTTACATTTTGCGAAACTTGGTTTTAAGACGTATGAGTTGCAATAACTTCATGATCTTAATCTCTAAATAAAAATTATTTTCATAAAATAAAACCAATTGAGATGCAATATCTTTTCAAATAATAGTTTAAGAAGTCTGAGTTGTGACAACTTGGTGATATTAAACTTTCTTCAAATTCAAATAAATAACCAAATATTTTTTCCAAAATCATTTTATTAGACTCAAGGTTTTCTTTTCTTTCGTTAAATCAACAAATTTTTTTATTCAATCATTTTATCATAACCAAACGCATTTTCTTTAAAAGAAATCACCACATCTGCATTTTCTACCCAAAAACAACTTAGTTTTGATTTCTTCATTACACTAGAAGATATGTAGGAGCAAGACCGCACTCTTGTTCAACATAATAATAAAAACTTCTTTTTCCACATAGAGAGCAAACTCCACTTCATTAGAAAATTTGTTCCCAAAAAAGGGTACTAAACATTCAATTTATAGAGACTCAACACCAATGGGATTACATATTCACCAAACCACTATTTGAAGATAGATTCGACTTCATCGAGAAAAATATAAACCTTACCTTCAAACCTAACTGATGTTGTGATAACTTCAAAGTAGTTTAGTTTTTATATTTTATAGTATTATGTTATATACATTTTATTTATAAAACAAAAAGAAGAAGAAAAACAAAAAAAAAGAGAGAGAGAGAGAAAAATGAAAGAAAAGAAACAACAAATCAAAAAAGAAAGAGAAAAACGAAAAAGAAAAAATCTTACTTGTAAATCTTTTTGCTTCATGACATAAAAGGGGAAATATATTTGATAATATGGAGAGAAAAGGATACTAAGACTTAGGGGAATCCCTAAGTTAGGGGAGTCGCATAAATATAAAGAAACGTTGTTATAAAAAGTACAAGTTTTGTCATCATCAAAAAAAGGAAGTGGAACCAAGTTGGTTTTACATTTAGAGTTTTGATGTTAACAAAAATATTTTATGAGAACAATATATTTGACATCAAATAGTTTGAAAGAAGATTCATGTTTTTGAAGAAAATCTAAAACAAGATTTGAGTCCAAATTATAATTGATGAAAATCTAAAATAAGATTTGATTCAAATTTATAATTGAAGAAAACCTAAAATAAGATTTAATTCAAATTTATAATTGAAGAAAATCTAAAATAAGATTTGATTCAAATTTATAATTGAAGAAAATTTAAAATAAGATTTTATCGAAATTTATAATTGATGAACATCTAAAATAAGATTTGATTTGTATTTATAAACTTTGACTAAATTGAAAAGAAGATATAGTCAAGATTTGAAGAAGATTTTATTTGAGGAATTTACAAACGCAATTTGAACAAAAATAAAACATAATCCATATGAAGAGTTTACAAACTCAATCCAAACAAAATAGAAATAGAAACAATTTGAAGAATTTACAAACTCAATATGAACAAGATACAATTTTGAATTAAACAAGGATTAAATTGAAGCCCAAATCATAAAAGAGTGGAAGAATTCAGGCTCAAAGTTCTCAATTAATCTTAGAGTTCAAAGAGAGAAACAATTTTTCAAGTTAGAAGTATTTTATGAGTGTTCTTTTCTTAGAATGTGAGAGTTATTATTATCAGCTTTGCTAGAAGCAACTTCTCAAGTTCTTATCTTTTGTATCCAACCCGATAGTAGTTTAGTTCTTTCTTCAATTTGGGGTTGTTAAGAGAAGAATTGGCTTCTAAGGTCAATGTGGTTATTTCCTTCTTCAATTTGGGGTTGTCAGGTTGTTAAGAGAAGACTTGGCTTGTAGGGTCAAGGTAGTTAGTTCCTCAAAAGTTTGGGGTTGTTAGGTTGTTTGAGAAGACTGACTTGGAGGGTCAGGTGTTTTGTAATTCAAGGTATTTGAATTAGTGAATTAAAGTTTTTTGAATGAGGGGACTGGATGTAGCCAAGTTAATAGTGAGCAAGGATAAAGCTATGTGTCAGATTATTTATGCTTTTGTTGTTTGCTTCTTCTGAATTCGATTGCTTCTACTCCAAGTAATTCACAAAAACCAACCAGCCTTCATCATATTAGCAAAATATTATCAATTTTGTTAAACGCAATTCAACCTCCTTCCCGTGTTTGCACTTTCATTGTCTTCTTCTCTTTGTATCATAACAACCAGATACGACAATAGGATTTTTATTTATTTTATTAATTAATTAAATATATATTATTGTGTATTATTTAGTTATATCATTTTTATTTTATATATTTCGTTTTTCTATTAATGATTATGAAAGCAAAAAAAAATATATATATATATATATTAAGTTTTAATAAATAGAAATAAAATAATATCAAACATAAAATTTGATATATTGTAATAAAACCAATATTATTAATGTATTTTTAATTAGTTGGACAAAATTGGAATCGATTAACGATTGTTGGTTAGCTATGTTCTTTGTATCCCTATTTTTAAGGGTGTTAGTGTTTATCCATGTTTTTCTCACAAATTGACCTATTCTCTCTTGAGAAGTGTGAGACTCTCTATTCTAAAAATTCTTTAAATGTAAATATAGTAAAAATACAAACAAATTTGGTCCATAAAAAGTGCCCAATACAATTCTAATTTTTTAGTCGACAAATATATTGACAATTAAACAGAAATAAATAACTATTTAATGTGTTAGCGACATATAAATCACTTTGTCCCCTCTTTGTTAGAAATTTCTTCATTTGATTTCATTTTATCATCTACCCACAAAAGTAGTATGAAAGCAATCAAATAGAAATATGTTAGACATATGTTCGTTTTTGATATTATTAACAAACATACATCATGAAATAAATCTAACATTGTGAACTGAGAAAATTTTCAGGAACAACAACTCAATCCTACAAACTTGAGACAATTGCTTGGAACTCAAGAAATCAACAAAAGCTTGAAGATCCATAAGCAAATTGATTAGTAAAATCGATTTTGTAATAGGGTTTAATGATATTATGCAGTCTGGGATAAATCAATCGATTGGCAAAATCGATTTGCACATCTTCTGAAAAAAATCAAATAGGCTATTAATCGATCAGGCAAATCGATTGGTACATTTATTAGAAAATAAATTGTGCAAGTCAGAGAGCCAGTTTTCCACTAATCGATTAGGCAGATCGATTGTTTAAATCACCAAGACTGAAATGATTGCTCACATCGATTAGACAAATTGATTGGTACATTTACTGAAATTAAAATGTGCAAGTCAGTGGCATGCCTTGCAAGCTAATCGATTTGGAAAATCGATTGATCCAATCACATCTTTATTTTTTGTTTGTCTACATCGATTGACACAATCGAGTGTGAATGTCCCAGAGCCAAATCAATGATTAATAAAGCGATTAGGCAAATCGACTTACTAAAATAAGTTTCAAAATAACCTTGGTCTGGAACATACACAGTTGATTAGCACAATCTACTAATTTACTTCTTTTGAAATAAGTTTGGCATCAATCGACTTGGTAAATCGATTGAATGAACCAACTGATGAAATGGTCTTCAGACTTAAGTCTACAATCGGTTAGGCAAATCGATTTGTAAAAATCACTATGTCCCTGGAACCAGTGAAATCGATTAACTAAAGCGATTAATACAAAAAGTTTTAGAAACAGAGATGACTGAAATGTTTGAATCGATTAAGTACATTGATTGTTTTCATCTCGTTGTTGGAACAAAACACCCCAAGTCGATTATGAACATCGATTCAGATATGAACATTTATCCAAGTCTGAAGAACTCATTTAAAATAATCGATTAGTTAAATCGATTAGTTTGTGCAGTTTCAAGATTCAAGAAAAACAAGATTCACGAAATCGATTTGATAAATCGATTAATGTGCTTTATAACTTTAATGAATTGATTGGCCAAATCGATTCATGTGTTGTTTTTCCTGAAACTATATAAACTGCTTTCATACTCTTCTTCTCATAATCTCATAACATCAATAACGTTTTACAACTTCATAACTGATGATAACAATCATATACCACTAACTCTTTCTCAACTGATATTACTTTGAACATCTTTTTCAGCCATGAACAATCAACATTTGTGATCAATGAGGATTGAAAAAGACTGAATTGAGAAAAATTGCTTTGAGAAGAAGGAAGATCAAGAACTTTGTATAATTGATCTGTTTCAATTTCTGTAAATCATTTTCTGTAACCAAATTACTTTGAGAAAATCCAGTTGTTACTGGTGGTGTTCTTCGGGGTTGAGGGTTGTCAACAAGAAGACACTAGACTGGATTCTTGGTAGAGATTATGGGATTTAAACTCGGGAATTCAGGGAGGGAAAGATAGAACAGGGAGAATAGTTTAAGATTGAGGCGAGGCGCTGTGTAAAATCTGTAAACTGATTCTAAGAAGTTCTATTGGAAAGGCTAAGATCTAGTTGGATCTTAGGACTGGATGTAGGTCGTCACGAGACGGCTGAACCAGTATAAAAATATGCGTACACTTTTTTCCCTTATCTCGTTTAAATTTCTGCAATTGTTATGTTTTTGATATTGATTGAATGCATGATAAAGATTCTATGTTAAGTGACTTTGCATGATTAATTGTCTTAACATGATTGCATGAAAATCAACATCTTGAATAATAATTATTTCTGATGCATTTCTCCATATATACCATGATCCATATTGTTTGACATTCATTAGAATTGATTATTAGGGACCTTGTTTAATCTTGTGTTTAGTAAATTTCGAATTTATTAAACCGATGCACATATTGTTAGAATAGACATTATTCTGCATAATTCTTCCACAAATCAGAGGTCGTATCCCCCAACAATAAATATGTTGGGAAAAGTTAATACACAGAGAAATCAAAAGAACACAATCACAACACAAGAATATAACATAAGAACTCCAAAATCAAAGAAAAACCATGATCGTTGTCTAATTGAATTCAAAGAATAATACTATATAAGTTGTAACAACAGATAGACTTCTCTCAAACTCCCCATGACTCCTGGTAGACCGACATTTTCCAAAGAAAATATTTAAACTACATATCACAACACTCCAACATTAGAGTATAACAGAAAAGAAAAAAACCAATTACATGCTTAAAATGTTTCAGATTGATGCATATTGTAATGTAAAACTAGATTCATATATATAGTTTTGACCTCTTTTTTTCTTTACAAAACTGAGCAATGTGGCACGAGCAGAGCTCGATGGATCATCGTATCTTAAACTAAAATCTTAAGGCAATGTATTTATAGGTGTTCTCACAATCTCCCCCTCAAGTTTGAGTCCATTCTATCAATACAATGAGTCGGTCCTTTTAGTAACCATTGAATCATGAGAGGAGTTCGGGGGATCATCCACATTGAGCCAAGAGCAACCACACAAGTGAATTGGACATCACATCTTAATTCCAAACCTTAAGGCGTTGAGTTTATGAGTCATCTCACTTATATATTACTCAACCATCATATTTTTATGCAATGTGAGATTTCTTATTCACACTTGCTATAAAAAATAATTAAATAAATAACGAGCTAAATGCTCTAGAACCACAAGAAACTTTGACACTGCATCTTCACCCAAAACATTAAGGCTATGGGTATATGAGTCGTCTCTCTTATATATTCAAAATTTAACTCATTCAAAGTCGATGTAATACTTAATCACTCATATTTGAACCCAACATTCTCCCCTTTAAACGCGCGTCTCACACATCTAATACCTGCATAACCGTTATAACCAGAAAATACGCCTCTTAACTACACTGTCAAAAAGACTTTTGATACAAGGATCCAATAAATCATAATTCACTCTCGCTCCTCGACAAAGCTAAATTATTGCTCTTATACCACTTGTTGGAAAGTCTGTGGGTGTGGAAGCAACAGCGAACTAAAAACTTTCAGACAACAACAAACTTTGACACCACATCTCCACCAAAATTTTTAAGGCAATGAATATATGAGTCACCTATCTTATATATCCAACATTTAACTCATTGATAGTCGATATGAAACTTAATCATTCACACTTAAATGCAAAAATACACATGAAGGTGAGTAATCATTCTTTAAGATATCATCGGGTGGAGTAAAAAATTAATTACAAATCAACATTAATAACACATAATACCTATCGAATACTTCATTGGGACTAGTTTATTTTCCCTTTTGTAGAACATTTTATTTTATATAATATTATATAAACGGATTAAAAATAACAAATAAACATTCTATTTATTATTAAAATAATAAAATTAAAATAAATATCAATTTGGGAATTTAAATGAGCACAATGAAATTTTTTATTCAATAAAATATTTACTTTATTTAGTAAAATTGATAAATGTTAATTAAATATTAAAAAATATATAGTCAAACATTCTAGTAAATGATAATTTTATTTGATTATATAGTAGTTTTAATTTTACATATTAAACACAATTTTAATTTATTTTCTAGTAATATTATTGAATCAAATTTTATGTGGTATATATAAGTTTTTATTATAATTTTGTATATTAATAAAATTCTTCTTTTTAAGTAAAATAATAAAATTGTATAAAGTAGAATTAGGTGGGAAATTGGACGATTCTTTAGAGAATAAATGACCTTTATTTATTTATTTATTTATTTTTTGAAAAACTTTACTACCAATTATTGTGGATACCACCACATTGTCAACCTAGCGACTTGCGTCATGATTATCACACATGTATATTTGTTTGGAGAAATAATAAATTTCACTATAATTAATTCATATAATTATGATTTCATATTAGAATTCAAATAAATAATTTAACCAAATAATATTGGTATGATTGGTATGATAGTATTTATTTGTCAATTGAGTTAGATTTGTTAAATTTTATGAGTGTTATATATCTCCAATGCCCATTAAATATGTTAATTAATACTATCATGAATATCTCTTTCGCATTCTCTAATAAGTTATTTATTAATGTTCTTCTATCATTATTATTATTAGTATGAAAAAAATTAAAAGTTAGTTTCAAGTGCTTCAATAACTTGTATTTTTTTACAAAGAAACACACAATTAAATACACAAAAAAAGCTATTAAGAAAAATAAAGCAATTGCAACGATTAATGTATTAAACAAAAGTTTCACCAATAAAAAACAGGGGATGGAAATATTAGAGGAAAATGAAAAATAAAAGAATATCATATAAACAATTTAAAAAAAAAAAAT
>JBBPBT010000217.1:3550912-3593173 GCA_037974875.1 Cicer bijugum
CGAGTTGGTCCTTTATTTTAATTTTAAGTGACAAATTCATATTTTATGTTTTAAAGTTTTACCAATGTTATCCTTCTCTATACAAAAATTCAAAAAAATCATCAAAATTTTCAACCAAAACCCATTAAATTAATAATCATCTTCAATATAATACAATTTTATCAAATCCATAACTCAAATATTCAAATACACTCATATTTTTATCTCCAACAACATCAAATAAAGAATGAAAATATGACTTTATTTCAAGATTTAAGATATAAATTTGATTAAATTTATATTTTATTGAAGATGATAATGAATTTTATGGGTTTGGTTTGAAAATTTTGATGATTTTTTTTTTTATTTTTGTAAAAAAAAGGACAACATTGTTAAAATTTTAAAACATAAAATATCAAATTGTCACTTAAAATTAAAATAAAAGACCAACTTGAGAAAAAAAAAAAGATAAAGGACTAAAACATTACCTGAAATTAAGTTAAGGGTGTAAGCCATAAGCTTCCCTGATCTTGTTTTTGATTTAAGTCCCAAACATACAATGCACATGAAATATTTGCCTTATCTAATGTTTTGAATTGAGAAACATTTCAGGCATACATGAAGACACCACACACTTGGAACAGTAGTTTGCAACTCAAGGAATCAACCATAGTTGGAGGATGCACTTGAGGAAGATGCAATTTTTGTATAGTGGTATTAGGTGTCTAGGTATCAAGTTAAGTAAACAATCACTAGAGTCTCACATAAGACATTGCCAATAAACTTTTGTCATTCATTCATGTGTTATGAAACTTAACTCTGAAAAACTCGATTGAACAATCGATTGAATGGGTCATCAATCGAATGGCACATAAACTGTCATAAACAACTGAGGTCTGTAACAAGATCACTCGATTGTCAAGTCGATTGCACAATAGATTGACAATTCGATTGACGCTGAAGTTTAAGTTACAGAGAGCACTCAGTTTGTGCCCACTCGATTGACCACTCGATTGTCCACTCGATTGGCAACTTGATTGTTTGCAGTATCTGAGTCACTTTGACCACGATACTCGATTGACACATCGATTGATGCTATATTTCAAGTCACAGTGAGCACCCAATTTTGAACAACTCGATTGAAAGGAAATTATAGCATCAGGTCTGAATCACTTTGATCACGACACTTGATTGACCAATCGAGTGATGCTATTTTTCAAGTCACAGTGAGCACCCAGTTTTGGCCAACTCGATTGCTCACTCGATTGAAAGAAAATTAGAGCATCAGGTCTGATTCAGAAACTGAATCAATCGATTGACCAATCAAGTGAAGCTTATATAATTCAAGTTTCCAGAAACACAGAAAATACGACACTCGATGCAGCAATCGATTGTATCCTTACAAACTCGATTGGGCAATCGATTGTCCTGGTGTTTTCCTTGAATATATATATGATGCTTCAAATCTTTTTAAAAAGAACTTTTAGAACAACTTGTATAACTCTTGCATAAAAACTTTTCACATCGTTTCAGAATCTCTTGCTCTCAATCTTGCATATCTCTGAAAATACTTTGAAAGAAAAGTTTCCTAACACACAAAAATATAGATTGGCAAATCAAATCTTTTGTGTGATGCTAGAGTGATTGAACACATTTCTTGACACTACTTTTCTTTGTTCGTGTAAAAGACAATTCGTTGTAATTGATGATGTAACAAATCCAGTTTAGAAACTGGTGGCTATCCTTGTTGGTGTGGTATCATCAAGAGGAAGTCTACTTTGATCTTGTGTGAGTTTGAGGATAAACTACAAGGATCAAAGGGGTGACAAGATAGAAGTGAAGGGAGTTAGATTGATAGGTCGTGTAGAAGACTGGAAAATCTGTAAAAGTACTCGAATTCATTCTATAGTGAAAAAGGCTGGAATCATGATTATGATTTCAGGACTGGATGTAGGTCGTTGGATCAACGGCTGAACCAGGATAAATCTTGGTGCAATCTTTCCTATCCCTTCTCTTTAATATTCAGCATTGTTTAATTGCTTATTCTTGTATGCTCCTTGAATAATCTTGTATGTGATTTTAAGTTTCCGCTGTGTGTGTAAATTGTATGATTGTTGCATGATAGATATGGGAATTATGTCTAACTAGTTGGAGTTGATCTTAATTCTCTTGTTATTAATCATAAAAGAAGTCATAGTTTTCCAACAAAGGGACCACGGGTGGTATTTAGCCTATATTATATTAGAAAAAACTCATTTTTATGTAAAAAGTATGTTTTCAAAATAAATTTTTTTCAAAAGTACACTTGCAAACGAAAATCTAAAACACATACTAAAAATTTGAAATTCAAGAAATTATACTCATCTAAATTTTATAAAAAAAACTAATGAAAATCGTTAATAGTATTTGTCTTATGATTTTTATATGTATTAGTGAAAAATATTTATCCTATGTTTTGTTAATATCTATAAGCGATAATTATTTGTCATGTATTTTTTATATATCAGTGATAAATATTTGTCTTATGATTTTTTATATTTATTATTGTTAAACATTTCTCATGTACTTTTTTTATATCAATTATAGATTTTTTTTTTGTCTGGATCAATTATGAATATTTATTCATGTTTTTTTTTTTATAATATTTTTCAATCAACAAGGCCACAAATTAATGCCCAAAATTACCTCAAAGCGAGTTGGGAGTTACATTAAAGGAGTTGATTGAAAGTCCATCACTTGCAAGCTTCGATGTTAAATATGCTCGTGATGACTTCTTCTATTTCTACACTGAATGATAAAATGCTTTTTCTTCTTGATGTTGCAATGGTAGCCACAGAAAATGTTAATTAATGAGATACGTAATTTTGTTATTATGTTAGCTATTATTGGATTTTTAAACAATCTATAAATAAATTTTTATAGAAGTGCTTTTAATTGGATCAAACAATATTAATCAAGAGAAGGAAAGATGGGGTAAAATGGTAGAACAATATTAATCAATATAAGTGCTTCTAATTAAACTCAAGTGTATGATTATGTCTAAAATTACTGTTTTGATTAACAAGGGGTGCTCTTCTAACTCAATTGGCTCTCGGTCCATCATTATTCATAAATATAAATAAATAATATATTATGTATTTATTTTTATTTATATATTAGACTTGTATCTATATATATATATATATATATATATATAATCCAATAAATGAAAAAGAAAACTCAGGTACATGGGGTGTTATATTCATTTTAGGTACCGACTTGGTTTGGAAAATTGAGTTTTAAACATCTTTGTAGCTGATTTTGATAAACTTTCAAAACGTTCTCCTTTTTGCAAACTTTTTGGAGAAAGTTTAGTCTTTTTTCTAGAACGTTCTCCCTTTTTCAAGCTTCCTGGAGAAGGTTTTATTCTTGTTCTAGAACGTCCGTATTTTTGTTTTTAATTTTTTATCTCTTTTCTTAAAATAACATGCAAATTCTAGAAGTCTAATCTTACTGTAATATGAACATTTGGTTTTGCATCTGTCTATTTTCGTTCAGGAACAAAGAAGTTTTTATACATTTTTGTTTTTTGAGTTTTTATCAAAATTAAGACCAGCTTTATCAAATAGTCCTACTTGAGATCCCATAATTTTTTTTAAAGGTTTCAGTAACTTTAATAAAAATTGAAAAGTCTCTTTTAAGAAATTTAACTTTTTTTTAGGAGAACGTTCTCCTTTTGCATTGCAAAACATTCTTGGTTTTCTTGTTTTTCAACTTTAAAATTTTTTAACTGAGATTCTTTCAGATCTTGAATTATTTTTTTAAGTTCATCATTCATTGCTTGAGTTTTCTTTTTCTTTGTGAAAATTTTCTTTTAAAGAACTACGCTTTTGGACAAGAAACATTGGATCATTTAGCAAGTTATCAAAAACAAATTTCATTTGTTCACACGAAGGTCAGATCAGAATTTGTTACCTCATCTTCTTTTGTGTTTGTCATTAAGTATATGTTGGATTCTTCACCTTCTTTTGTGTCTGATTTATCTGAATCATTCGATGTAGCCATCATCAATTTCTTCTCGAAGGGAAACTTTTTTTTGTGGTCTATTACTTAAGGAACATTCAGCTTTGTAATGTCCTAATTTATTACATCCAAAACATGTATTTTGTCTCTTGTCCACTTCTATTTAGGAGTACCTTCTTTTCTTATTTAGGAGTACCTTCTTTTGTGTCCGATTTATCTGAATCATTCCATGTAGCCATCATCGATTTCTTCTTGAAGGGAAACTCTTTTGGTGGTCTTTTACTTAAGGGACATTCCACTTTGTAATGTCGTAATTTATTACATTCAAAACATGTGATTTTTTTTTATCTAATGTTGGATCAGCTTTAGAATGAAATCTCCTTTTGTTATGATCCACCACATTCCTATATCGTGTGATTTCAGAAATAACTTCATCTTATTCTTCTAGAAGTAAGAATTTGTGCCATCAATGTAAGGTGGCTTGTTTGAGGATCCTCTTTCCACAATGTATTTAGCTTTTGAAATTTTTCTCCTAGATCTTTTTCTCTAACATTGTTTTGGTGTTAATCTTTAGAGACCGAGCTCTAAAGTTAATTGAAGTAGAAATGTCAATTTACTAGGAAGGGGTTAGAATTGTAAATTCACTCTTTTAAAATTTCCTGTTAAAACTTAAAGATTTTAACTCAACATTGATCTTGGTTGTGAAAACAGAAAACATATAACGTTCTTGGTTGTGAAAATAGAAAACGGAGAACATTTTTGGTTTGTAAGAAACACCCAATTTATGTTATATATTTAATTCAATAATTAAAAGACTGTCAATAAATATAGATAAGACGAGAGAAATCACGCAGAGATTAATCCTGGTTCACCGATCTGAGTTACGTTCAGTCCAAAAAGTTTATGAGATTTTTCACTATATGTTCAAACGGAGAACGTTCTTGGTTTTTACATCACCAATTCAGATCAACTTTGATCTGTTACACAACTCTTCCTTTCTACCTAGAAAGGATTTCAATAGACTATCATTCAGCCTTTGAGAGGATTTTTACACTTTACCTTTTACAAATAAAAGGATATGCTACAAACTACTTAAATTATCTCCAATACAATAGTCTTGAGTTTACACGATTATGCTTTAAAGTGTTTTTTAATAATCTAAGAAAGCTCAACACTTATTTGAGTTTTGATTCTTTTGACAGAGACATACAATAGAATAATTCTAGGAATCAAATGAGAAAAATCAGAATTGATTTTATTTGAGTATTTGGAATACTATTGAGTATAATTGTAAGAAAGTGATGATTTGCGTTGCACTTGAAATATGGTTTTTCCTTGAGCTTGGAGTTCCTTTTATAGGCATCAATGAGGCTTATGACAACTCATATGATCATTGGAAAGGGTCCACCTGTCATGTGTTAGCTTGTGGATAAGATTAGACTTAAAACAAGAATGTTCTTGATTGGACATTTTTTGTTTTACTATTTTATGAAGAAGTTGATATGTAGCCTTCATATTATCCATTATTGACAATATTTCCTGGCATTTTATCACTAGTGCATATATCTCATAGGTAAGCTTGAAGTATACACTTCAAGATCGTTCTTCGTTCTTGCCAATGAAACTGAAGAATTATCATTTTTGAATATTGAGAATGAACTTGCTTGATTCATCATAAGCCATAGCTTTTATCCTTTGTATTTTTGGATTGATTCTTTGCTGAGATGAATCATGTATATTCCTTGGAGAATATTGGTAACATGAATTTGAAATTCAGGAGCAATTCCTTCTTTAATAGAGGAGATCATTTGTTCTTGTAATTTCAGAATTATAGAGAACGTTCTTCGTTTTCTAAACTTCTGTCAAGAACGTTCTCCATTTTGTCTTTGTATTTTCAATGTGATTTTGCTTGTAATGTTTGGCACCTATCTTTGGTTTATCACACTAAAAAAACACAAGTTAGATTAACGTATCATTTAGAATCATAATTAACCTTTGTTTTGTTGGGTATTCAATTATGAGTTGTTAGTCCCACATTGACCAGGAATGGAGGTTGTATTGGATATATAACGAGAATGACCCATACACCTAATGCCTTAAGGTTTTGGGTTGATATGTGGTGTCTAAAGTCTCTTACGAATCCTTGTTTAGCCCATTCCGAATTGTTGTGCTCCTCCGGACTCCCCAACAAGTGGTATCAGAGCCGGGTTCGGCTTGACGGGGGGAGCAAAAAAAATTAAGGACTTGGATCAAGTGGATCAAGTCTAGTGGTGGACCAAAAAGGACTCAGATCAAGTGGATCAAGTCTAGTGGTCAAGTGGTCAATACTTGGATCAAGTGGATCAAGTCTAGTGGTGGGGACTCATAATTGAGGGGGAGATTGTTGGGTATTCAATTGACAAGAAAATTATTAGAAGTCGAGATGTGATATTTCTTGAAGACCAGACTGTTGAAGATTTTGATAAAGCTGAAAAACAGAAACCAAATCTCAGAAGTTACATTGATGTTGCGCCTAAGCCTCCTACGGAAACTCTTGTTGATGGGGGAGATATACAGGTAGATGATGAGAATGTAACTGATGATCATGTGCCTCACCATGATGAGCAGGTTCCAATTGAGCCACAAGTCGAGTTTGATTTGAGAAGATCTACTAGAGAACGTCAACCTTCTCAAAGATATCCTCCACATGAGTATGTGATGATTACTGATAGTGGAGAGCCAGAGTACTATCAAGAAGATATCACAAATGCTGATAAAGAAAAGTGGTTGAAGGCCATGCAAGAAGAGATGAATTCCTTGCATGAGAATCACACATTTGATTTGGTAAAGTTGCCTAATGGTAGAAAAGCACTCAAGAACAAATGGGTATATAAGATAAAGACAGAAGAGAATAATTCTCAACCAAGATACAAAGCAAGATTGGTTGTGAAAGGTTTTAATCAGAGAAAAGGTATTGACTTTGATGAAATTTTTTCACCTGTGGTGAAGATGTCCTCTATCCGAGTTGTGCTTGGATTAGCAGCTAGTTTGAACCTAGAAGTTGAACAACTTGATGTGAAAACCGCATTCCTTCATGGTGATTTGGAGGAAGAGATTTATATGGAGCAACCAAAGGGTTTTGAAGTCAAAGGTAAAGAGCAACTTGTGTGTAAATTGAAGAAAAGCTTGTATGGGCTCAAGCAAGCACCTCGACAATGGTACAAAAAATTTGATTCTTTCATGGAGAAACATGGGTATGGTAAAACTACTTCTGACCATTGTGTGTTTATCAAGAAATTCTCTGATGGTGATTATATTATTCTCTTGTTATATGTGGATGACATGTTGATTGTTGGTCATGATTCTAAGAGGATTCAATCTTTAAAGAAAGATTTGAACAAGTCCTTTGCA
The DNA here is from genome assembly GCA_037974875.1 of Cicer bijugum. NCBI lineage: Eukaryota > Viridiplantae > Streptophyta > Magnoliopsida > Fabales > Fabaceae > Cicer > Cicer bijugum. The sequence continues at coordinate 3,558,284 of JBBPBT010000217.1, forward strand.
ATGAAAGACTTGGGTCCTGCAAAGCAAATTCTGGGCATGAGAATTACTCGTGATAGAAAGAATAATAAATTATGGTTATCTCAACACAACTATATTGAGAAGGTGTTAGAGAGGTTTAACATGAGCAATTGCAAACCTGTTAGTACTCCACTTGCTACTCATTTTAAATTGAATTCTGATAAATGTCCTACAAGTGAGAAAGACAAAGAAGAGATGAAGAAGGTTACTTATGCATCCGCAGTTGGTAGTTTGATGTATGCTATGGTATGCACAAGGCCAGATATTGCTCATGCAGTTGGAGTTGTTAGTCTGTTTCTCTCTAATCCTGGTAAAGATCATTGGCAAGCAGTGAAGTGGATTCTCAGATACCTCAGAGGCACTTCCAAAGTGTGTTTATGCTATGGAGGTGGTGAACCTGTGTTGGATGGCTACACAGATGCAGATATGGCAGGTGATCTTGATTCTAGAAAATCTACTTCTGGTTATATGATGACATTTGTAGGGGGAGCTGTGTCTTGGCAATCAAGACTACAAAAGTGTGTTGCTTTATCTACTACTGAAGCTGAGTATATTGCAGCAACTGAAGCTTCCAAAGAACTCTTGTGGATGAAGAAATTCCCACATGAGTTAGGCCTCAAGCAAGACAAGTTTGTGTTATTCTGTGACAGTCAGAGTGCGATTCATCTCAGCAAGAATCCGACTTTTCATGCAAAGTCGAAGCATATTGAAGTGCGGTATCATTGGATACGAGATGCACTGGAAATGAAGTCATTTTTAATTGAGAAGATTCATACTGACGAGAATGGTTCAGATATGATGACAAAGACATTGCCTGTGTCGAAGATGATATGTTGCAGAAAGAAAGCTGGCATGGTTGAGCAGTACCTTCCCACTTGAGTCGTGAGGGGGAGATTTGTTGGGTGGGCTCACTCCCCAAGTGGAACCCACCAATTTTATTAATAGTATTATTATTATTATTATTATTATTGAAATAAAAAGAAAAAGAAAAAAAAAAAAGGTTTTAGTGGGCTTGGTCCTCTTGAAGGTAATAAAAGGGATTTAGAAATCCTAAGGACACAAAAGAAAGAAAAACACAAAAAGACAACGGAAGAAGAACGGTTGCCATAGAAGAAAAATAAGGGTTTGGTTCTAGTGGTGGTAACAGGTGTGTAGCAAACTTACTCCGTTTGATCTACAAATTTAGTATGTTATTCCTACCACTGAGTTTGTTACTTTAATATATAATTTGAGTAGTTTTATCCTCTCTGAGAGTTACTTTGGCATACTCACTTTAGTGGAAGGTTGTTATAAGGTTGTTATTGTTGATTGATATTCCCTATTGTTATTAGGAAGACTCTTGGTGTACCCATTAATTATTATAGTGGAAGATTTTACTGGACTAGGTCCCGTGGTTTTTATTCTCTCAATTTGAGGGAAGTTTTCCACGTTAAAAATTGTGTTTGTCTCATATTTAATTTTCTGCCAATTATTATTGCTCTTGGAATTGTATTTTCTGTTTGGCTATTTATCTGCACAGGTGGGGGAAAAACATTCCGCATTATTGAGATAGTTATCGCTAATTATCTCTGGTTTTTCCCAACAAAGTGGTATTAGAGTCGGGTTCGGCTTGATAGGGGAACCGAATTAAGGACTCGAGTCAAGTGGATCAAGTCTAGTGGTGGGGACTCATAATTGAGGGGGAGATTGTTGGGTATTCAATTATGAGTTGTTAGTCCCACATTGACCAGGAATGGAGGTTGTATTGGATATATAAGGAGAATGACCCATACACCTAATGCCTTAAGGTTTTGGGTTGATATGTGGTGTCTAAAGTCTCTTACGAATCCTTGTTTAGCCCATTCCGAATTGTTGTGCTCCTCCGGACTCCCCAACATGTTTGTATACATCAAAACACTAATTTGAAATTTTGTCTTAACATTCTACACCAACAATAAAATGAAAACAATATGCATTGCAACCAAATGTTGAACCTCCCTTCTCTCAAGAACATTCTTCTCTTCAAGCAAACATACTCCCTTCTTTTGCTATCTCATCAAACTTCACTTCATTTAATGATAAATCCACCACTGAAGTTCCCACTTCTCACTATCTCAACAATCCAGCTCTACAAAGTCATCCTTGCACTCAGCTCCATCATCAACAAACACCTCTTATGTCACTTGTATTTGTTTCACCTTAAAAGACAAGTTCTTCCCTTTTTGGTATTAGTTAGTATTTGGTCTTCCCTGATTTGGATTCCCCGGGTGCATCAGCTCCTTACACCAAGTCCACATCAGGATATCTTCCTACAATAAGCGTAGCCTTTTGAACTCTATCATTCTTTTGGAACACGATAGCTCCTTCTCTAAGTCATCCTCCATTTGCTCCTCATTTGAAAGAAGACCAACGTCCTTCAAAAAGATCTAAAGTTGAGAAAAACACAACAAAAACATGTAAGGAAATCCCCCAAAATTTTGCTTCCCTACAAACAGATATTGCTCGCCAAACTCATCAAGATAAGGAGCATGCAATTTTGAGGGATCAGATGGCTTCCCAGCTTGCCCCTAAGCAAGGAATATAACCACTTGTTCTTAATCCACCTCCCACTTTTCAAAATCTTACATAGCCATCTCTGTCATCATCTTCCAATGGTTCATCCCCTTATCTTTCTTTTTGAAAGAAATATGTGTTGTTTTCTCCTACTCCTTTTTTATTTGTCAAAGGGGGATAATTAATTTATAGATTTTTACTTTTCAAAAGTCTTTTTGCATATTATGTACGTCTATATATATTTTTGAACCATATGCACAATTGATCTTGTTGAGAATTATTGAAAAAATATATGTTAGCTCAAAGAGTAGTATTTAGAACACATTTTAAGGGGGAGTTTTTAGAACTAAATACCCTCTGTGATTATTTTTAAGAATTAAAATTAAAACCTAAATTAACATGTTTGTCATCATAAAAAAAGGAGATTGTTAAGACAAATTTACAAATTAATGTTTTGATGATAATTAAACAAAGTTAATTAAGATTCTAATTATGATTCTAAAAAGTGTTTGGTTATTTAACATGTGTTTTTGAGTGTAACAATTAAATATAGGTATTAAACATATCAACATAAAATAATATTAGAAGCAAGATCATTCAAATAAATGAAGAACATTATGATAGGATTTTGAAAAGAAAAAAAAAAGATCGTTCTTCAAACGAAGAATGTTCATGTTCTTATAAAGGAAAAAGATTGATTCTAATTTACAAATAAAACATCATTTACAAAGTTACCAAATGTATACAAAATCACATCAGAAATATCCATTCCAAAACAAAGGCAATAATTATGCATCATAATCAAACAAGCAAGATCATTCTCCATATTGATCAAGCATCAAGTACAACCTTGACATATTTGATTGGACACTACAACTGCACCTCTGAGAAGTCTGCACACGTGACAGAGCAAAGTCATAACAATTGTCAAATATTCATAAGTTCAGCTCTTATCAAAAGAGCAACGAAGATCATTCTGGTTTCTAAAAGCAAGAACATTCCTGCTTAAAACTGAAATGAGACAGCTGGACCTTTTCAACGGCTAGATGAATTGTCATCAGCCTCCATGAAGCCTATAAAAGAAACATCAAGGTCAATAATAAGGCAAGAGTTTCAAGTTCAAACAATCTATCACATATACAATCATACTTGAAAATAATAAAGCTCTTCAATCAAAAGGAAAGGCACTAGTTTCATTTTAACTAAATTCGAGGATCTTTCCTATTGAGTCATTTGCCAAGAATCAAAACTCAAACAAGTGTTTAGTAAACTCAGATCCATCAAACTCTTTTAATCATCATATTTGTAACTCAATACTATTATGTTGAATATAGTTTGAGTAAATTATAAAAATCCTTTTATGGTTAATAGGTGATTTATAAAACCCTCTCTAAAATTGAAAAGTAACTGTTGGAAATCCTTTATAGGTAGAAAAGTAATATAGTGTAATAGATCAAGATTGATCTGTAATAGATGTGTGAAAAGCAAAAACAATCTTTTTTGAACATTTTAGTGAAAAATATCACAATTTTGAGAACTAAACATAACCCCATTTGGTTGAACCAAGAGATATCTCTAGAAGTAACCCACTCTATTTGTTTATGATTAACATACCATATATCTTATAAAAAAGAAGTTAATTTTTGGATTTCACTAACCAAGAACGTTATGTCTTTATTTTGTTTTAAAACCAAGATTGATCGATATTAGTTAGTTTATCATTCGATATTAGGTAGTTTATTTGTATATAGAACTCGTTGTATTAATTTTATTATATTTTACCAATATCAATTTTAATAAATGTCTACCTTATTTCTCGTTTATCTCTTCAATTGCGTAATTTCTAATATTATATAAGCCACTTGGTTATGATTTAAGAACCATTGAGTAATCTCCTTAATATTGTGACAAAGATAAGAAAAAGATTATTGCTAACAAAAATCATTGACATTTGTTTTTAATTCTATTTATATAGAAAGATTACTTAAGTAGAAGAGGAAAATAAAAAATATAAGAACTGAGTTAACGGTCGGCAGCTGCAACTGAGACAGAGAGTCCAAGAAAAGAAATGGAGAACAATAAGAGCAAAGAACTAAGATAAGAGATGGAGAGAGGCTGATACGAGAGAGGTCATTATAGTTTCTAAAAAATCTAAAGGTTTGAGAATATTTTAATAACTTACCACCATTATTTTAAAAATATAAAAGATGTTGTGGTCTCTGCCCGCTACTGAAAAGATCCATCATTAATCTTTAGTAATTAAATTGTTCAAAACAATCTAAATTTAAATTTTAAGTTGAACAATTATTGATGAGATGTATTTTTCATCCGACCTAACTCTATAGTACAAAACACATATTTGTAATATAACAATATGACAAACATTATTAAAAAAATAAATAAACTAAAAATATCTTAAATCAAACATAAATGTATTCTTACCTTATGAGAACAAATGTAATCTACATATAAATTAAATTATATTTTACTAACAGTTTTAATTACAAAAGAAAAATAGAAAAATAACAAGGAATGTTTAAAATTTTACACACAAAGCTATAGTTTTCCTCCCTATTACATTTAGAAATTAAAACTATGTACCCCTTTACAAAAGTCGACAAATAAATTTTAACCAATGAGTGTTTTAAAACATTTAATAATTGTGTTCTAAAACAAAAAGATTTAATAATTATGATCTACAATGAATTAATTTAGTAATTAGTCAAAGAACTAAAACATAGCATAGCCTATTGGAGCATTAACATTCATTTCTTGAAAACCATTTCTTACTTCTGATAAACCTCTTCTTGCAACCTCAAACTCTGCTTCTGAAGTAGCCAATTCTACTCTAAGCTTCTTCATTTTAATCTCCAAAGCAACAACACTATCCTTTAATTTCTTCAATTTCTTAGCCCTTTCCAAATAATCTTTTACACCTAAAACAGATTGAACATAAGGCTCTAACCAATCCAACTCAAATTCTGATGAGCTGACAAGTTTCTCCCACAAACTCTTAAGATTCTTGATATCATCTTCACTCATATCTTTCACTTTCTTTGTCTTGAGAAAATGTAAAACTTTCCCTAATGATATGAATGACCATTGTCGAAGCGGACGAGTTCTTTTCATTTGTCTCTGTATCAAAGAAGGATGCCATGTGCAAACTTCTTCTAAAAGTGGAACAAAAGTTTGTTCTTCTTGGCTTAAAGTTTGAATGTTAAAAACTTGTTTTAGTGTTAAATGTGAAGTTTGAATTTCTCCTTCTTCTGTTGGATTAGAACTAGAAGCTGATGTTCTAGGACTAAGGGTTTCCCTCTCATCTGAGGAATTAGAATCATTGGTTGAAGTCGATTTTATGTTATGAATTCTTGGTGCAAAGTTTGAGACACAAATATGAGCTTCAATGATGCATGTGTTTCTCATAAGATAACCTTGTTTATGGTCAAGGAAATCGTTCAGTTTTAAGAAAAATGAACCCCAGCTACGAAATCCTCCATTGAACTTTTGTTCTGTCTCTGAAAAATCATAATATGCATAACAAGAATTAGCTTTAAATTAAACAAAAACAACATTATTATTAGGTGTCAAATATCTCAAAATTTATCATTGGATTCCTGTAGTTAACAATAACTATAGTCACACATTGGTATGTTAAATTAATAAAACAAAAACAAAAATCAAGAATGTTTTTTTGTAACCGTCCAATCATAATGTAAGTTTAAAAAATCAAACTCAATTTGAAGCGTTTATTCTTAATAGTGTATATTCTTTAATTATAAGGATTCTAGATTCAAAATTTTGGTCAATTAATTCATACAAAGAACCGGTCAAAGAAATTAAAGAAAGATAAATTCAACTCTGATGGAAGAAAAACTGCAAAAGAATATTAGTAATACATATTCAACATGTGTGTATGAAATGAAGATCAAATTCAATATGAGAGATGTAGATGAAGTTGCATCCAAGAAGCAAAAGAAGAAGAAGAAGAAGAAGAAAAGTACTATATATATTGTTTTTACTAAAAAAAATGAAACAAAATTGATAAAGATGAAAATAGAGATCTGGTTTAGTACCTTTTACAATGGATTTGTTCTTATTCAACTGATTAATCAGAACCAACTTGAAAAAGGTGTTTCTACTCCATCCATAAGGTGGTAAAGAATCAGCAACCTCCAAATATATTGAAAAATGGTCCACATCTCTCCTCATTGGATGCACACGTATCTTCCTGTCACATTATCAAGATCCATACACAATCATTAATTAATTAAAGTACTTAATTAATTTCAATAAAAACAAATTCAGCTCATTAATTTGTCTTATAGTTTTGTCTCAACTCACATATATCATATACAAAACAAAAGGGTGAGAATCGACGAAATAAATATATCTAGAATTATTAGTATTGTGCAATATATTAAGATACATATCAATTTTTTTTCTTCATCTATCGATTTCTGGAAGAAAAAAAAATTATAATTTAGAGTTTGGAAGGAAGGTACATACCATGTATAATTGCGGATTTCGAAAGCCTTTGAAACTAATTTCAGAACATTTTTGTTTGAGAAATTTTCAATTCTCCATGTGAATATCTCAAAAACATTACTAGAGTCCATGTAAATCTGGCGCTGACTTTACAAATTGAAAATAAAATTGTAGAAATGAAAATCACAAGAAAGAATAGTAATGTTGGATTTTATATAAATATCGAAAGTTCGTTGGTGCCGCCAAAGGAGAGAAAAATTGGTGATAGTAAAGTTTAGATAAAAAATTAACTTATTGAGTGATTGCCAAGAGATGAGGTGTAATGTTAAAGTCAAGTCAACTGAAGATTCTATTTTTTTTTTTTTTTTTTTTTTTGAAGAAATGAAGATTCGTAAAAAGGAAGCAAAAATATTAACGTGTATTTAATTAAAGAGGAGAAAATTCAAACTTATGTAATGTACAAGGTTTCGAGAGATGCGACATTAAAATGTGATGAAATTTCAAGGAAACATATTTTGGAGGTTATTTGCTCCTTAAAACATTAGTCATATCAAGTTTATATAGTTTTTGTCTCCTTTTAAAAATACTTGTAAAATCGAGTTCTTATGTCATCTCGTAAATTAATCAAATCACACCGACAGAAAAACATGTAAAAGAATATTGTTAAAACTAATTTAATCTTGTTTTAGGAGTCCAAACTAATCCTATTGATGGATTTTATTATAAACTAATAATTATAAGTTTGTATCTTCTAGGCATGGAGTATGCCATAAGATTGCTTTTTTTAGTGAAAATATAGTATTTTTATATAACAAATAAAGTCAGACGTATGAATGGTGGTGGAAAGGGTTTGTGCGTTAGAGAGATGGAGTATAGTTATTTTCAATCTAATTTTATTTTAATTACGTTCAATACCTCGACATGGGGTAGGTAGTTTACTTTTTCAACTATTGATGCTCACGATGCCTACAGTATGGAGAATGAATTTAGTGTGGAGGTGATAACTTTAAAAGTCCTAGATTGGACAGGGTCAATTTTGAGTTTTTAAAAGATATTTGGTAGGAAATCAAAGTGAATTTTATGAGATTTTTATATGAATTTCATGCTAACGGTAAATCCTATCACTATAAATTAAAACACTTAAAATTTTAGGAGTGTAGTGGTAAATAAACTTACTTTTTCAAAAAAAAATTTAATAAATTTTGTTTTTTAAATTTTTCGATAAAAAAAAGATTGATTTTTTTATTTACAATTTTTTCTAGATATCTTTTTAATTCAAAAAAATTTGAATTATTTTTTTCAAGATTTTTTTTAATTTTTTTTCACAATTTTTGAGAAAAAAATAATTTAAAATTTTTCTGTGAATAAATAAATATTTTGAGAAAAAAATCAATTTTTTTTCAAAATTAACAAAATATTAAGAGTCTATGAACTCCTCCTCCCTTAGACTCTCAAAATAATGAATCCGTACTTTAAAAAAATTATTTTAATAGAGGTCCTAATATTATAGGTTTAGTAAGAAATTTTTTAAAAAAGGCTTTGGGGTTTTTTGGCATATCTAAGGATAAATTGGTTAGAAGTTGTAGTAGTAGTGTATTCATTGCGTTGATTGGTTAGAAATTGTAGTAGTAATATATTCATTCCGCTGATTCACAAAATTAATTATCCGTAACAATTATTCGACTTTAAGACTATCTACTGTAGGATGTGTGTATAAAACTTTGTCAAAAGTGCATGTAAACTTATTGATATTAGTAATCTAGAAAATTATTGTTGAAACACAAACTATGTTGTTAAAGGTCCAAAGATTTTGGATTGGTATTCGTAAAAATTAGATTGATTCATATACAATATATATATATATATATATATATATTATTTATATATTGATAAATAACCAAGGAAGAAAACAATTATTACTAACTGGTGGCCTTAAGTTTGCATATTAGTTTAGTTTGAATAAGAAAAAATAGTTTCTATTATTAACAATCTGAAAGTAACAAGTAGTTGTGATAAGTGGTAATTATCGATGTGCAAAGCAAAAAAGAATATATTGTTAACTAGGAACAAATAACTTCGATTACTGATGATAGAGCAAGTCCTAATTTTAAAGTAATTAAGATAGATCAAAGCAATGATACTCTGGTCTGAGTCATTGTTTGGATAAGAAGATGACATAAGTGCAGCTTATGATAGAAATGGAAGCTAAAATGATCATTGTCGGAACATCGGCATTCAACTTTAATCAATGTCTCTAAAGAAAAATGAATGTTCACCAAGTACAATAATTCAATATTCATCTGGTTCAACATTTAGTCAAGTCCAAAATTCCTCAATCAAGCCACATTTCATCTGGAAACGATATTCCCCTTATGAATCAATTTCTCTGGTACAGTTTAAAGGTAGTTTTATAAGAACCAACGGAAGAAAAAAAAAACTTCTCTCATTTGTATGAAAGTATATTACAACCTAGAATAGTACACATTTTGTAGAATTATAGTGTGTTCTTCTACCACTACAATTAGGGTTGTGCAAAAAATCAGTTATAAGACCCAAATTCAAAACTGAATCCAAATCCATTTTAAAAATCCGGTTTAAAACATATGGTTATAATCCGGTTATTTATAAACCGTTTGGATAACCACTTATGTTTTATATTTAGATTTGGTTTTTATCCGGTTTTTATCCACTACCAATATTTTGTTAATTTTGAGATTTTATTTCTTGAAAATATTTTGAAATTTATTTTTTTCGAAAAAATATCGGAAAATAATAAAAATAAAAATTTCAAAAAAAATTTAAATTGAATTTTTTTCTCAAAAAATTTGATGAGACAAATTTTAAAAAAATTTATCGAAAAAATAGATTTTTTTAATTAACCGATTTTTAAACTATGAATAAATGATCTTTTAAAAAATAATTAAATTTTAACCGATTTTAAAAAAAAATTGATTTTAAAATTAAAATTTTCAAAACCGGTTACTTAATTATAAACCGGTTATTTAACCATAACCAATTTTACAATTGATTTTATAACTGGTTTTAAACCAAATAATGGATTTGGCTATAAATCAAAATCCATATATTGGTTTTAAAATAGATATAATTTGGTTTTAAAAAAAAAACCAACTATGCACAACCCTAACTACAATGGATCTTTTGCGATTACAACTGATCTCGCAAATTACCTAGGACTTTGGCCTTCGCAATGTACCTATATATAAGGCTCTCACCCTCACTAAATTTAATTAATTATATAAATTTTTTGGAAAAATTTTAAAATGTATAGTTAATATATATATATATATATAAACATATAAGTTTTTATTACAATCATAAAATATTGTAATAAATTTTTTTAAACTTATCTAAAAATCAAATAAATTTTCATTTTCATTAAAATAAAAATAAAATTAAAACATTTTTTTAATTATTTAATTTATTTGAAACATTAATTAAATTTAAATTAGTTTAAAATTATTAGTAAGATATAAATAAAATCGAAAGAAAGCAAATTAATAAAAAAAATTAGTTAATGTCGCAGTGTTCAAATAAAAATAATGAGACAATAAAAAAAAGCTAATTATCCTCATAGTGATCTCTATATTCACCCTCATTCCGATTGTTGGTAAAATTTAATATCATTAAATATTAAACTATCCCTATCAAGATGCAGGAAGTTGATACCACTAGTAGGAAAAAATAGATGGTTTAGACATCTCGGCAAAAAGTTGATTCGAAGACTCGATTATTACCATACGACAACATTGACATATTTGGTCGATAATATTCTCCTTGTTGATATTCAGAAAAAGATTGGTACGACGTCATAAGCAAAGAAGCAGTGGTGGCATCTATTGTTGATAATTATACTGAGGTGGTAACTGTTGAGACAAAATATCTCTTAAATGGTTTTAATGACGACAAAATTATTTAAAAGATTATGATTGTTGTTAATGATTAATATGTGATTTTGACTGAATTCATATAAGAAAACATGTTATTCTTCACTAAGATAACAAGGAGAAAAATCTTATTCAAATCTGGAGGATTGGAATACGAGAGGATGACCTCTTAAGAGGATGAAGCTTCAACGTGTCCAAATATTTATCCTCACTGAGACAACGTTTTTTATTCATAAAGAGAAGACATATCAGTATTAAAGAATGAATAAATAAAGCATTTGAAACAAAAGAAAAGTCAGTAGACAGATTGAATGGGTACGAGGACGGAATGTACTAGATTAGAGGATGAGTCTATGGTCAACATCATTGAAAGCAGCCCAACACATCTCTCTCACATGCTGAAAACGACCCAGCATCAACCTACAAAAAGGCAATAGCTAACAAGAAAAATATGTAGCCCTTACATGTCTTGAAGAAAGGAAAAAGAAAAGGACAGCTCATGTCCAAGTTCCTAGGAGATTTGAACCTCCTATAAGAGGATGGACTAAACCAGCCCAAAGACAGCTGGATGGCAATCCTGTAAATATGATAAAAGACCTTGGACTTTTTGATTGAAGACCCCAACAATCATAAAGCATTTGTCACTTGGAAAGAACATCACAAGATCTCTATAAAAGGCATGGAACACGTCATCATAAATAACACAGCTACATTGCATAAAAAGAGCAAGCATCTTAAAGCTATCAAGAGCAATTTTCATCCTCTCTTTATACTTTCTATAATCCTACACTAGATCTTTGAAATATCTTTTTAGAAAGTGTTTAAGTAAAGAGAAACAATCATACTTACATCACTTTGTAATTACCACGTGAGTTACACTTGGAAATAGTTGGAACTTGTTAGAAACAAGATTGTAAGCTTGGTAAGGCTAAGCAATACACAAGGTGTAATCAACCTCTGTGAGAGGTTAATCAGTTTGATCATTAGTAAAATCTAACAAGTGTGTGAGGACTGGATGTAGACTTTATTGGGTGAATCAGTATAAAAGTTATGTGTGTCACTCTCTAAATTTTCTCTTTCTTTTATCTAGCTTAAATTTAAATGTTTAAATTGCTACCCTCGGGTTTGCATCCCCTTTGAGAGGATAACTTTTCAATACATGAGAAAAACTTTTTAAAACAGCAAAATCCTATTCGACCCCCTTCTAATGATATTTTAGTTATAACAATTGGCATCAGAGCAAGGTTCTCTAGAAAACTACATCTAACCGTGTAAAAGAAAAAGATCAAAAGAAAAAATATCAAAAGCTAAGTATATTCCTGAAGGAGGATCGTCCAGCAGACCTCCCTATTTTGATGGCACCGATTTCTACCATTGGAAAGGTAAGATGAGACTATTTCTCATATCACAATATAAAAACATGTGGTATGTGGTTGAAAACGGGGATCACGTCATCAAAAAAAACAACATAGATACAACCTCCAACGAGAAACCTCAAGCACAATGGGCAACTGATGAAAATGCTAAGTTGCTCCTAAACTCTAAAGCTCATTTATTTCTAACCTATGCTTTGAGTAGGGAATAATATGATAGAGTTGAAGAATGCAAAAACGTTAAGGAACTATGGGACACTTTGAAGATCTATCATAAAGGATCAAGTCACATAAAAGAAGTGAGGATTGACATATGAGTAAGAGATTTCGAACTATTCGAAATGAAGGAAGAGGAAACAATTGATGAAATGTTCTCAAGGGTAACAATCATACTAAACAACTTGAGATCTCTTTGAAAGGTTTACTCTATTCAAGAGAGGATAAGAAAAATTCTAAGGAGTTTACCAAAAGAATGGAGACCAATGGTGACTGTCGTCACAAAAGCAAGAAAATTTTCTAACATGAAATTAGAAGATCTGGTTGGAACTTTAAGAGCTCGCAAACCATTTTTGCTGGTAGACAAACCAAGCAAAAAAGGAAAAATGATTGCTCTAAAATTCAGCCAAATAAAAAGTTCATCCTCCAAGAAGACTAAAGATGTCATAAAAAAGGAAAGCTCATAGTATCCTCTATGAGGAAGAGGATGAAATCGATCTCATTTCCAGACGAATTCATATGATGATAAATCATAGAGGATATGATATAAGATCTCCTCAAAAAGAAAAAATTGAAAATGGGGATCACGTCATCAGAAACAACAACATAGATGCAACCTCCAACGAGAAACCTCAAGCACAATGGGCAACTGATGAAAATGCTAAGTTGCTCCTAAACTCTAAAGCTCATTTATTTCTAACCTATGTTTTGAGCAGGGAAGAATATGATAGAGTTGAAGAATGCAAAAACGCTAAGGATCTATGGGACACTTTGAAGATCTATCATAAAGGATCAAGTCACATAAAAGAAATGAGGATTGACATAGGAGTAAGAGATTTCGATCTATTCGAAATGAAGGAGGAGGAAACAATTGATGAAATGTTCTCAAGGGTAACAATCATACTAAATAATTTGAGATCTCTTTGAAAGGTATACTCTATTCAAGAGAGGATAAGAAAAATTCTAAGGAGTTTACCAAAAGAATGGAGACCAATGGTGACTGCCGTCACAGAAGCAAGAAAATTTTCTAACATGAAATTAGAAGATCTGGTTGGAACTTTAAGAGCTCGCAAACCATTGTTGCTGGCAGACAAACAAAGCAAAAAAGGAAAAATGATTACTCTAAAATTCAGCCAAATAAAAAGTTCATCCTCTAAGAAGACTAAAGATGGCATAAAAAAGGAAAACTCATAGTATCCTCTATCTAAGGAAGAGGATGAACTCGATCTGATTTCCAGACGAATTCAGATGATGATAAATCATAGAGGATATGATAGAAGATCTCCTCAAAAAGAAAAAATTGACAAAAGTCATATAACTTTTTTTTGGATGCAACAAAATGGAACAATACAAAACTGAATGTCTTCTAAACAAAAAGAACTCAAGAAGATTTTCCTACAAAAATAAATTTATGATGATTACATGGGACAACAATGACGAGTCAACCTCTGAGCAAGACAAAGAAGAATATGCTAACCTCTGTCTCATGGCAAAATCAAATATTGAAAAGGTAATCATCTCATAACTATGCCCTACTTGTGAAAAGTTAGTAATTGAATTTGACCATCTTTTAAATGACTCAAACACTTTATCTCATAAATGTGGTTTTCTCAAAAATTAACTTATGAAATAAAGAAACTCGATGAAGAACTTCAAGCTAAGAATGAGAAGTATGAAAAAATCATTCTAGATTTACAGTTATCTCATAAGAAATTATCTGAGAAACAAACACTTTTAAACAAAAAGAATATCAAAATTCATCCTCCAGAAGAGGACACAAAAAAGGAAATCTTGAAAATAAAGGTTGAAGAACTAAAAAATGACATTACCAATTTTGTTAAATCTACTGAAATATTTCAAAAGATAATTGGATCTCAATCTGGAATCTTTGACAAATGTGATATTGGAACTAAAACACTACAAGAAAACACTCCCTTTGTGGCTAACTTAATAAATATTTTGTGGTCGAAAAAAACCCTCACAAATTACTGACCGAAAAAACTCTCACAAATACTAAAATTCAAATTGGTCGTTATTGGTGGCTGAAAAAGCCCACACAAAAGACTACAATTTCAGCTGGATTTTGTGGCTACCTAAACCCTCACAAAATCATAACATTGTCATTTTGTGAGGGCTTAGGCCGCCCCAAAATCCAGTTGAAATTTTAGTCTTTTGTTAGGATTTTTTCAACCAGAAAATCAGCCATTTATGAGGGTAAAGGTCACCACAAAGGCAAGCCATTAATGGCTGCCCAGGCCGCCACAAATCAGTGTATCGTTGCCATTTGTGGCTGCAAAGGCCGCCACAAATACCCATTGTACCGTTGCCAGTTGTGGCTGCTTAGGCCGCCCCAAATTCTTTCATTTCTGACCGTAAAAGCCACCACAAAAGTTTTGGTTACCGTTGGAATTTGTGGCTGCTTTGGCCGCCATAAAGGATAAAAAAAATTCTATAAATATCACTCCTCTTATCATTTTTCATTTCTACCTTCTCTCTAAATTTTCTCTCCACCTTCTCTCTACAAAAAATATTTCTCCAAGTTTTTTCTTTACTTTGTATCTTGAATTTTGGTAAGTTTATATTATATATTTAGTATTTTTAATTTTATTTTTAATTTGAAGTTATTTATTTAACGAATGTTATTTAATTTTTATTTTGACAATGGTGATATTGTGTTTACTTCGAAGAGTTCTCAGTTGTGTGAAAGCTTCAAGTCAGACACTACCTGACATTAAGTTAGTATTTTATATATTTTAAATATTGATTAGTAAAATATATGATATTATAAATATTATTTTTATATTATTTTTAAAATATATATAAAGCTCGTCATTCTAAATGTTAGTATAGATTTGTTTAAAAAAAATAGAAATTATGTTGTTTACATAATATATGATAAATAAAAATTTGAAATACATGTAAAATTTATTGATTTTAATATAACTATTTTTTAATTAACATTATTAAAATTGATGATATTAATATTTGTTGTTAATCATTTAAAAGAGTTGTAGTTGAGTTCGTACTAAATACTTTAACCGTCTCTATTTGTGTTTATATATAGCGTAGTTGTTTCTTATAACCTTACCTTCTTCATCCAACTTATTTTTGTACACCCATCTTGTTCCAATGATTGTTTGATCATGTGGATACATGATGAGAGTCCAGACTTCATTCTTTTTTAATTGAAGGAGTTCTTCCTTCATTGCTTCAATCCAAGATTGATCAATTATAGCTTCTTTGATTGATTTTGACTTTATTTGAGATATCATTTCTATGTTGTTGTTGATATCAACTTTAAATGACATTGTTGTTCTGATTTTATCATATGTATTGCCTATAATTTTATTTTGTGGATGATCCCCTATGATTTTCAAGCTTCGTGGAGGAGGTTGATATCGAGATTGTTTATCAATCTCGGTTTCGTATGGAACAATATGTTGTTGATGTCTAGATTGTTCTTCTTCTTCATCATTTATCTTACTTATATCAAGATCATCAAATTCATCACATAATATATGCATACTAATTTTAACAATCTTTTCTCTTAAGTTAAATATGTGATGCCCTTTATAATTGGTTGAGTATCCTAAAAAAATGACTTTGTCTGACTTTGCATCAAACTTTTCTAAATTTCCGTTGTTGTTTAAAATGTAACAATAGCATCCAAATATGTGAAAATATGAAATATTTGGCTTTCTATTTTTCCATCTTTCATAGGGTGTTTTGTTAATGATTTTCCTTATGGATACATGATTCAAAATGTAGCATGAAGTATTCATAGCTTCAGTCCAAAAATATTTTTCAACATTTGATTCTTCCAAGATTATTTTTGCCATCTCTTGTAATGTTCTATTCGTTCTTTCAACAACTCCATTTTGTTGAGGAGTTCTTGCACAAGATAGACTGTGAGAGATGTCAAGTTCATCAAAAAAATATTTTAAAAGAAGCATTTATGAATTTTCCTTCGTGATCATTTTTCACAAAGATTATGTTATATTCTTTTTCATTTTGTACTTTTTTACATAAAGTTTTGAAAGCATCAAATGCATCATTCTTTTGTTTCAAAAACAGTACCAATGTGTATCGAGAGAAATCATAAAAAATAACAGGGCCATATTTTATACCTCCTACGCTAGTGGTTTTGATAGGATCAAAGAGATCAATGTGAAGTAGTTCAAGAGGTTTTTTAGTTGATATATATCTTTTGAATGAAAATTACACTTAACTTATTTTCCTTTTCCACAATCTTCACATATTTTAAATTTTTCAAAGTTTATTTTGGGAAGTCCTCTAACCAGACCTAATTTGGATAAATTGAAAATTATTTTCATACTCACATGTCCAGTTCGTTTATGCCATATCCATTTGTCTTTGTTAATGGACATGAAGCATGATTCAACTAGTAATTATTCAATGTATAAAACATAGAGATTTTTCTTTCTAAATCCAGAAAATAAAATATCACCAGAGTTTGCCATTCTGACTTCGCATATGTTTGGTTTAAATATAACTTCACAACCATTATCATAAAGTTGACTAATTCTTAGAAGATTATGTTTAAGCCCTTCAACATATTGAACATCATTAATTTTAGCAGAGTTCTCTTTACCTGTGGTATATTTACCTTTGATTTTTGTTTGATCATTGATCCCAAATGTTACTGACCCTCCATCTTTTTTAATGAAGGACATAAAACATTGTATAAGATGGTTTTTAATGAAGGACATAAAACATTGTTTGATCATTGATCCCAAACCACTATTTAAGTACCATGGTTTTTAATTGATATTTTGAGAACCAACTTGTATAAGATGTTACAGAATATTTAGGTACCCATTTGGTCTTGGGTCCTTGAGGGTTAATTTTTCCTTTTATACTAGATTTTTTAAAGTATCATTGTGATTTTTAAGCAAAAAGAACATTTTCTTACTAAAGAAGGTTATGATTTGTGTCCAGAACGCTCTCCTTTTTTAAAATTTTGAAAAGCATTTTCTTACTAAAGAAGGTTATGATTTGGTTTGTATAACGTTCTTATGTTTAAGTGAAACTTTTGCTTTAAATTCTTCATCCCTTTTTTTGAAATAACAAGCATATTCTAGATGTCCAATTCTTTTACAATATGAACATCTTGTTTTGCACTTGTCATTCTTTCTTTTAGGAACAAAAAAGTTTTCATAAATTTTTGTTTTTCGGGTTTTATCAAAACCAAGTCCAACTTTGTCAAATATCTCTATCCCATGATTTTTTTAAATGATTAAGTGGATTTGATGAAGTTTCCCAAGACCTTTTTGAGAATTTCATTTTCTATTTTAAGAAGAATGTTCTCCTTTAGAATCGTAAAACGTTTTTTATTTTCAGATTCATCTGTTTTCTTAAGATGATTATCCTACATGTTCTAAATGATATGTTCTGAATGATGTTTTTTAGTTCATCAATCATAACATGAGCTTTCCCTTTTTCCTTCTTTTCCTAGAAAACCTTATCTTTTAAAGAGTTTCATTTTTGAAGTAGATTTGAATAATTAAGTAAGTTGTCAAAATCTTTTTCAATTTGTTCACATAAGAGACATGGTTCAGAATTTATTACTTCCTTGTCTTTAGAGTTTACCATAAAACATAAGTTGGCTTCTTCAGGTTCCTCTGTTTCTAATACATCATAATCATCCCAAGTCACCATCATGGATTTTTTTTTTATTATCTTCTGAATCACTTTTCTCATTTGATTGTGGTGACGTTTGTGAATTTTGATATGCTTTTAAGGTTATCACTTTACCTTTCTTCACTGGTTTATCTTCATGCAACAGCATTTCATGGGTTCGTAGAGTTCTAATAAGTTCATCCAACCCTAGTACCTCAAGATTCTTAGTTTAGCTTAAAGCTGTTACCATTGTTGTCCATATTATTAGAAGACATCTCATGATCTTTCTTACTTTGTCTTGTATTTAGTATGATTTTCCAAGAGAACGCATTTCATTCACTATGGTTGCGAAACTTAAGTACATTTTATCAGTAGTTTATCCTTCATTCATTTCAAATAATTCAAATTTTTGTATGCCAATGTCCATTCTTATTTCGTTGATATGGCTTCTTCCTTCATGATGAGTTTATAATGTGTCCCACACCTTTTTTTTTTTTTGTATCGCATTCATCTACTATTTCACTATCTTCCCTGCTTAATGCACAAGATAAAAATAATTAAGCTTTAGAGTTTAGAAGTACCTTGGTTTTGTATACAGTTGTCCAATTTGTTTCTTTCTTTTCAACTAATGTTGGGTCATCTTGATTTACTCTTAGTATGAAGTTTCCATCTGTTATGATGTGCCACATTCATGTGTCTTGTGATTTTAGGAACAACTGCATTTTATTTTTCCAGAAATATTAATTTGTATTATCAAAATAAGGTGTCCTGTTTGAGGATCATTCTTCAACAATGTACTTGGCTTTTGACATTTCTTCCTAAATCTCTACTCTAACACTTTTTGAGTGTTAATCCCTAGAGATTGGCTCGGATGCCAATTGAAGTAACAACGTCAATTATAAAAACGGGGGTTTGAATTATAAATGCCCCTTTTCTTTAAAATTCCTATTAAAACTCAAATTATTTAACTCAAGATTAATTTTGGTTATAAAAATAAAGAAAGTTCATGGTTAGTAAAATAACAAAATTTAACTTATCTATACAATATACAATTATTTTATTATAAATAAATAAAGATAAGGGAAGAGATATCACAGAGATATATTCTGGTTCACCCAAGGTAGGTTATGTCAAGTCCTCACAATTGTGAGATTTTTCACTAAGTGCTCAAAGCAAGACCTTTCTTGGTTTTCGCACAATCTTTTTAGATCAATCTTAATTTGTTACAATATACTACCTTTCAACCTAGAAAGGATTTCCACAAGTTACCTATCAATCTTTAGAGAGGATTTCTACAAGTTACATTTTAATCATAAAAGGATTTTTAAAATTTCCTCAAACTATTTTTAACACAATAGTTTTGAGTTACAAAGTGATGATTTAAGAGTTTGGTATAATCTGAGTGTGCTCAACCCTTGTTTGAGTTTATATTCTTGACTTAGAACTCAGTAAAATGATTCAAATATCTAGATGAGAACATAATTGAATCTTTTGAAATGATTGATAAGCTTAAGATATTTCAAGTATGATTATATGAGTGATGTATTGCTTTGCACTTGAAGCTATGCTTTATCCTTCATCTTGAGGCTTCTTTTATAGGCTTCAAGAAAGTTTATGACAGCTCATTTATCCGTTGAAGATGGTCCAGTTGTCTTGTGTTAGTACAAATGGATAAGTGTTGTCTTAAAGCAAGATTGTTCAGGCAAGAAAAGAACGATCTTCATTGTTGTTATAATGGGTGTTGAGGCTAAGCTTCTTTGACAGTTGTCTTGAAGTGTTTTCTTGATTTCTATCACGTGTGCAGGTTGCTCATAGGTACAACTGAAGTGTCTAATCAAACCTGTCAAATTCGTACTTGTTCCTTGCTCAAACTTGGAGAATGATCTTGCCTATTTGATTATGAAGCATAACCTTTGTCTTTGTAATTTGGAATGATTCTCTTATTGATGTGATCCTTGTATATACATGGAAACATTCTGGTAAAAGATTGAGAATACAAGGAATAATCATTCTCTTTAAGATGATAGAAAATTCTTGGTAATTTAGAATTGTGAAGAATGATTTATGTTTTTCCAAAATTCTGTCAAGATGTTTTTCGTTTTATTTGAATGAATTTGTTTCTTACAATATGATCATTTCTTTAAATATTTAATATCTATCATTTATTATTACACTCAAACAAACATGTTAAACAATAAAAACACCTAAAATTATAATTAGAAGTTTTAATTAACTTTTGTTTGATTATCACCAAAATATTAATTTGGGATTTTATCTTTCAAACTCTTTCTCCTAAAATAATATGAAAAAAAAATCAAATAATTATATGATTTAAGCAAAAAAATAAATAAATTGTTAATTATTACAATAATTAATAAAAAAAATAATTATATCGTCTAGTTTTTGCAAAAGAAATGCTTTCTCTTGTGTGAGTGCTTTTGTTGCTCTCTATTCTCTATTTTTCTTTGCTTTCTCGTATATTTTTTCAAAATCATCTGATTTTCAATAATCGCTCAAAGCTTTTTAGATGGACTATCCAACCCATTTTAACATTTTCTACATTTGTGCATATTCTGATACAAATCAACGAGATGATCCGTACATATTTTATTAAAAACATCCATCACAGCAACCTCGTGTTTCGTCCTCCACGTGCACATATTCTATAGGAATAAAAAAAGATTCCATTTAAACAAAAGTTAAAATACACTAACAATTTGAAATATATAAAGAAAGGGCAATACTTGCTCCGACTCATTATGTTGTAGATATGTTAATGATTATATTTTATTATTAATTATGGGTGAAGAAAATGAATATATTAATTCATATTCAATTGGCATTTCTTATAAAAAAATTATATCATGTAAGGAGATTGGTTTACAACTGAATTTTGTAATGACATAAAATATTTAGGAAGTTTAAATCACCAATTAAGATTAAAGATTGGTGTTTCAGATCACCGATTAAAATTAAAGATTGGTATTTCAATCATACTTTTGAGGAACATGGATCAAACTAATGAACTATGTAAAGGAACAAGATTGTTCATAAATGAATTGTGCACAAATATTATAAGAGCAATTGTGATCATAGTAAAAAATATTAGTGATAAGATTTATATACTAAAGATGAATTTGATTCCGTCTAATCCACGTTCCCCATTTAAATTTCAAGAGAAGACAATCTATTTCTCAAATTGGTTTATATTTGAAGCGATGTGTATTTATTCATGATTAATTTCATGTGACTATTTCACGAATAAAATTAAAAAATTATAAAAAATTTTATTTTAAATAATAAAAACTATGTGTCGACACGACAAATGTTATGTACAAGTAAATTTTAAATAATTTATAAATATATAAATGAAATTTATTTTACAGTTAGATTTTTTTATTGTAAATTTTTTATTTTTCATATATGAGATTAAATTCACAGTTTTAGTTTATAAAATTTATGTCTTGATGCTAATAAAATTTATTACATAGTTTCTAAAAAAATATTATATAAATTAGTTAAACAAAAATATATTATCAATGAAAATTAATATATATTGATTAAAAATAATATATTAATTAAAATCGTATTTTGTCGCGTGCAACGCATGAATTACACATTAATATATAATATAAAAAAAAGTATACAGTAAATATATTATAATAA
The DNA here is from genome assembly GCA_037974875.1 of Cicer bijugum. Taxonomy (NCBI): domain Eukaryota; kingdom Viridiplantae; phylum Streptophyta; class Magnoliopsida; order Fabales; family Fabaceae; genus Cicer; species Cicer bijugum. Next base: position 3,580,119 of record JBBPBT010000217.1, read on the forward strand.
TGTAAAAATTCTTTAAATAAAGTCTATATGAAACAAATTATATAATAATTTATATTTTTCTGATGTACTTATTGTTTTATTCTAAAAAAAATGTACATAATGTTTTATTATTCTAATTTAAATTTGGCCTTTTATGCATGAAGTTATTAAGTAAACTATACGGTGAGGTCTACACGTATTCACTAATCATGCAAAAGCATATAGCTGGTTCTGCCAAGTATCAAGCCTAGAAGGTCCTTAAGATATGTTTGGAAGAAATATTTTGAAGACAGGAAGAAAACATAACTTTTATTTCCATAAATAACTTCTAATATAAGAAAATAAAATATTTTTAATTTTTTAAAATTGCATATTTGTTTCTTTCAATTTGTTTACACTTACTTTAAAGCATGCCATTTTATCTCTCTCTTTTCCTATTCTAGCAAAGGAAGGGGGTGATGGAGGAATTAGGTGGAGGTGCAGAAAAGAGGACGATGAAGATGAAAGTGATGGTTGCAATAGATGAGAGTGATGGGAGCTTCTATGCTCTTAAATGGGCCCTTGATAACCTCTTCAATGTCATGACTACTATGGAAGCAACAACATCTGAAAATGAGGGAATGTTGTTTCTTGTTCATGTTGAGCCCATTTTCCACAATTATGTTCACCCCATTGGACCAGCTGGTGCTGGTTTGTATACTTTTACTAACTTTAATTTCTCTCCTTATTTCCTTTCAATATCTCTATTAGAGATTAAAGGACAAGCACTCTAAGATTAAAATTATTTTATATTGAAAATCAATTACAACTTGTCTAACACGTCACATATATACATAACTTCCTTTTTTTTTAGTTTTTTATTTGATGTGATGTCAATATGTGATTGTTAGATCATAGTCCTTTAACCTCTATATGTTAGTAAAACATGGAATTATGTAATTTTGAGACTGATCAAATAAAATTCTTGATTAATTCTCTCCTCATTATAAATAATGAAATTGTTTTAGTTGGGGTTTTGATATGCTGTTTTTCTTATGCACTAGTTTGTCCCTTCACAGCTTTTTATCCAGCATCTGTAGTAGTGGATTCAGTGAAGAAAGCCCAGCAAGAAAATTCTGCATCTATACTTTCGCGGGCTTTGCAAATGTGCAAGGATAAGCTGGTCATTATATTACTTTTATCAAATTTTTAATCAATTTTTGCTTATATTTCATTAATGATAGAGATATTGAGTGAAAAGATATTGAGATTTGAGTGAAAGGAATTTTAATATGAAAAAACGAGACGAATGAATCTAGATCATACGTGGATACTTATAATTAAAAAATTATTTAAATGCGGATAGTTATAGGTAAAAGTTATCTAAATATCGTATTATCACTTAAAAATATGATATTTTTTTCTAGTCAATCATAATTTGATCAATTCATTTATTTCATTTTTCCATCAAACCCTTCAAATATAATTGATGTGTAAATTTTTTTTTAATATGTAATAATTTAAAAAAAAAATTATAACCTTATTGATTTACATATGTAAGCAGTAAGCATACATAAAATATATAATGTGAGTTACATTGGAAGTGATATTTCAAAATCACAAGATTAAATTATTTTTTTCAGTTTCGATTATTTTTTTTCTTAGGTATGATACCAAAGTTAGCCCTTCCTCCTCAGTTATTTTTGTGTAAGAAAAAAAAGTTAGACCTTCCTCTTCAGAAAACGCCTTTGCTTAATTTGTCTTGTTCAAAAATGTCAATTTTTCGTAAGGGAAATGATGCATGATAAGAAAGAACAAATAACAAAAAAAATACAATCCACTTAGTATGGATATGATTCTTTAACCAACCTATAATAATTTGAAATAATCATTCTTCTGTTTTTTTTTAAAATATTTCATACTAAATATCATCACTCTTAAGTAAATATATGCATAACTTCTCAAGCCAAATCCGATGAAAGTAGGCATTATCGAAAATGCAGGTAAAAGCAGAAAGTGTGATTCTTACTGGAGATCCAAGGGAAATGATATGTCAGGCTGCAGAGCAGATGCAAGTTGATATCTTAATCATGGGTAGTCGCGGCCTCAGCACGCTCAAAAGGTCAGTGCTTTTAGTATTGTCATTTTTATATTTTCTTTCTAATGAATTGATAAACTTGTTGGTATTAATCATTTGGTTTCATCTGGGTGATCGATGGTTTTATTTTTCATATTTGGTGACAGAGCATTTCTTGGAAGTGTAAGTGATTATTGTGCACATCATGTCAAAGCACCTATTCTCATTGTGAAACCACCAGAGGAGGACCATAAAAAGCACTCCTAGTTTTATGTTTAAGCAAATTTTCTAATGGATGTAATGTCCTTTTCCTACCATGTCTGGCTAGCTTGGTATTTTTCTAAAATTCCTGTAGCTAATGATGAATCATGAATGTATTAAGAAACTTCAGTATTTATGTTATTATGTGCTTTTTAGTATATTTAATTATTTATAGTGTAATTCATGATAAAATTAATCTATTGAAAATGATTGACCAGGATGTGACTTGTAATAATCAAATGCCTGATATTGTAAAATTGGCTTTTTGCCTCCTTTCATCAAGTAAAAGTGCGTATTGACTTGTTGGCCCAATCAAATCATATGATAATAAAGAATAATGTATTGACATATTAGTAAAAGTTTTAATTTGAGCCGCCAATCTAACTCTGGAAACGGAAATAAACATCAATTGCAGAGCATTGATCAACTACAGAGCATATCAACATCATAAACCAACTTTTCATAAGTATTTTCATGTACCTGGTCATGTATATTCACATTCCATGGCATATATGAGATACTCTTATAAATTGATATATTTAATTTAAATTTTAGACCAATTACATTACCTATTTCTGATCATAAATTGATATATTTAATTTAAATTTTAGACCAATTACATTAACATATTTAATTTAAATTTTAGACCAATTACATTAACTATTGTTGATCTAATTTTCTCTTATATTTAATACCAGAGTAGAATTTAGGGTGAGAGCAATTGTTGGGTGAAAATAAATTCAACTTGGGTGATGCATCAATTTAGAAACATCAAAGAAAGCAAAGGAAAAGCACCTATTTTTCCCACCCTCCTAGTCTCGTTCCAGGGTCATAGTTTGAGAACAGCCGAAATTCATTTCCAAGTTTGCTGGAATGATGAGGCCTAAAACCACAAGGATGCAATCCCAATATCTCAGCTGCCCTTTCTTTCTGCACTTCACCTACAATTAGAAAACCCAACTTTCTATTTTACATTTTGGCAATTCTTCAAACTGACGAAGAACTCATCATGAACATTCTATTAAGAGTAAATATCATTTTTAGTGCAATGATACAAAACAAATAGAATAAAGTTCATTCTTACCCGTAAGTAGAAGCAAAAATGACTCTCCAGGTTGTCTGAGAAAAGAAATTGTTTCACCAACTTTCTCCAAGCACTCTTTGCTCTGTTACCAAAGCAATTAACATAATAAGATAAACAACAAGATGATTGTTATATAAATTAGAAATAATCTACAATATCCTAGTCTCATAAATAGATCCCTCACCTGGTGTCTTTTTAATTTTCCATAAAAAACAAGTTAAGCAGAGAAACATATTTCATTACAAAATAAAATACAACACAGTTGTCATGAAAAAGATTTAGGAGATTGGGAATCCAAGCTTTCAAAAATAGAGTCCATAATAAATATACCCTTTTATCTGCACTGACTGCATACACTATTGGGAGAATCAGACTGAGAGAAATTGCAAGACATCAGAAGATTGAGTGAAAATGATTCAACACTCCTAGACAAAAGCAAACAAACTCTGACCAAAAAAGGAACTGTAACTGCATGCAACTAACCAATACTTTACTTACATCAGTGATAAATCCAAGCTGTAAAACTCATGTAGGACCCAATATACACAGTAGTATATAAGTATTAACTTACGAGTTTAATGGAGTTTTACACTGATGTCAAATAAAAACTCATGACATTGTTGGGTAAGCCCACATTGTAACTGCAATTTAAAAATAACCACAACATGGTGGAATTACCATTAGAAGTCAGTGTAAAAACTAGAGTACACTGACGGTGCATGTCCCCTTTTCTCTTAACATAATCAAGATATAAGGTTCAGAAACCATTTTTCAGAAAAAAAGAAAAATATATAAATGAGATGAGAATCAACTAATCCTCCACAGCTCAAATCATTTGTAGTTTGTTAAAAGTTCATAAACAATAGACAGAAGTGGAAGCAAAAGGTATGAACAACTGACAGAAGTGCAAGTAAAAGGTAAAGATGTCGGTATGCCACCAAGTTAGAGACTAAAATTTCTCTCACCAAGTAAGGAGGATCAACAACTATAACTTTGTAGGAATGCTTCAATTCTGATGGTAGCTCCTCAGGGTGATTGTAGTCATAGAATGTGTAATCACTTCCATATTGCTCAAAACGTTTGTCGTACTCAAGAAGTTGCACTGAAGCGTTGGGATCCATTTTCTGAAAAATGAAAACAAATAAGACCCTGTTTACTTTCTAAGAACATTTTCTGTTTTTATGTTCTAAAGGAGATGAAAGACTTGCTTAGTAAACAATAGTGACAGAGTGAAAATGAAAGACAAGTTAGGAAGAGTGCATTCTTAGAAACAATTAAAACAGTATTTTTGACATTTTCAAAATTTCTGAAAACGCCAGATTTTCAAAAATTGAAAAAGAAAGTGGTGAGAAAAATATAAGATCTATATTCTCTCATGTTTATTTGTTAAAGTTAAATGAAAACAGGATATATATGGGAAGTAAACTGATAGACAGCTCATAGTTAATTAAATCTATGAACTATTAGTTAGAAATATTTTATGTAGTTTTTAATATATTAGTTGTTATTTTCAATTCTAATGTTTCTAGAATATTCTTAGGACCTTTAAGATGTTGACACACGGATGGTTAGCACTCATTGGTACAAGCCATACTTGGTTATTTAAGTGTAATGATCTACTTTATAGATAGTTTTTCATTGTTTTCCCTTTTTAGATTAGAAAACCCTAGTTTCATAGTATTACAGCGGCTTCAGCAGTTGTAATAGCTATAAGAAAAATTGCAAAAATATTTCCTTTAAATTGGCGATTATCAAAAAAATCCATCATAAACGGGGCCTAAATAACATCAAAATTGTTCTGAAAATTTGGTACAAAACCAACTTTTCCAGTGAGGAAGGTCACCCACTTATACCAAACGTAAAGTCATACATCATCTAATTTGGGACTCTCAATGCACTGCTCCCGTCTAGTATTGGACATTTGGAGTATGACCCAATCAGCCAACAGAAGTCCAACTCATCTTAGCTAGACTCTAGTACCATCTTAAAATTTAAGTCGAGCCTACAAAACAAGTTTCTAAGTTGACAAATGCATCTCAACAATAAAATCACTACATCAGACAATTAAACTTTGCTAACAATATTGACTTGTATATTCCCTTAATACTTTGAAATTGTGAACATACACATAAAACCATACAATTTTAAACAAGAGACAAAATTCAACAGAAACGGTTACGAAACAAAAATCAGGAATGAAGAAATACCTTGAGGTAAGCATAGAGGGTAGGGCAAGCAATGCAGGCAACACGAGAATCAACGCCATTGCAGAGAGTGAGAACTTCTTCGGAAACCGTATTTGCAGTTTCTGCATCGTACCAGAACTGACTCAGTCTCCAATCTTCAGATAGAAGAGAAACCTCGGAGTCTCCGGCGTCGGAGTTACTCGGCTGCTCGGAGAGAAATTCTTTGAGAGCGGCGAGAGTTTGTGAGCTCAGAACCGGTGTGTCGTCGTCTTCGTGAGATGGCGTCGAGGACTCACTGAGTTCGGTCACCGAGTTAGGGTTCAGTTCAAAGTGCTCCTCCATGTTTGTGCAATGCACTTGCCTTGGAAGGACGAAATGAATGTTATTTTGGACGGGTCGGGTCGGGTCGATCCTTTTAGTATGGGCCGTTCAAATAATTCAATACGAACCAAACCGATATGAGCCCAAAACACCAAAAATTTGCAAGTTTATTAATGTTTGTATTCAAAGTACTTTAATATTTGTAAGAATATTAAGAGTTTGGACAAAGATGGTAATTTAACCTCTAAGCAATTATTTAGACATTTTGCCATTAAGAGTGCTCCAAAGAATTACGGAGTTGTATGATTTAGCACATAACACACTATTTGTTTGCCCTTTTACTAGAAAAATAGAAATGTTGCAAACAAATTAATTCAATCCAATTTTATGATGGAAGTACTTGAGATTTTGAATTCTATAAATTTGTATGTCGATAGTAAACTAAAAAATTAAAAAGTTTTTCATTTGTTAATCCATAGACTTATTTAGTGAAAGGTTAATTGATTTTTTTACTTATCGGCTCATTGATAAAAAAAAAATTATTGGCCTATTTTATAATAGCCTATTTACTACTAAGTGTTTTGGATTACTTAATGATATTGTAAATAGTAAGATTGGTGGCTTATTTAAGATCTTAAATGTAAAAGAAATTTTTAATTAGACTTTTATATTTCATAAGGCCTCAAAACTCTCAAAGTCGTACATTAAAAATAATCTTTGAAAAATTGTTGGTTAGACTAAATACATAAAGTTAGGTCAATTTAACTAAAGTTTGATCTAATTTAGCATATTCTAAGTGTTATTATTATGGAGATTAACTTATTTTTTAAAGAGATAATTTTCAAGATTCAAAAAGATATCAGGAATATACTACTTCCATTGGAAAAATAAATAAAAAATGATAGAGGCATAGAAAGTTATTAAATATTGACAATTAATCAATTGCATAATTTCTATTTTCAATATGTCATTGATTTGTTGATTTGTTGATTAGTTGTTGGTGGAAAATAACTTTACACTAACAGTGTAACCCTTAATCACACGTTCAAGAGAGAATAAATACTGCAATGTGAATGTATAAGTTATTTGACATTTACTACTGATTATAATTTATCAACATTTTAAACAATCGCACAACTTTCATTTTTAATTTTTCATTTGATTTGTTGGTAAGTGGTGATTGACTTTCTATGATAATTTGAATTTTATTGGCAATGCAAGCCCATTAATTTTATGTTCAAAAACTAAAATAAACAAAAATATTAATGAGTACCCTTATTAGGGGGATTGGTTAAGAGAACAATGTAGAAATACTGTATTGGACAAGTAAAAATATGGTACTAGCAACAATGCTGTATTCAATTTTAGAGTGACACGCTAGTTATGTACTAGTAACAAATAAAACCAAAACCGATTCTCATCTCACCGGTTTGATGTCCAGTATAGCTTTTTAAATAGGGATGGCAATTAGACCCAGACCCAGTGGGTACCCGCAAAAAAAACCCACAATGGGTAGGGTAAAAACCTGCATAATAGGTAGGGTAAAAACCCGCATAATGGATATGGGCACGGGGACGGGTAATTACCCGCAAAGTTAAGCGGGTATGGGTATGGGTACGGGTACTATAGTACCCGCCCCGCACCCGCACTTATATAAATATATTATTTATTTATTTGTTTATTATATTAATATTTAGTTTAATTAATTGTTTTCCTTTATGTTTTAGTATCCATTAATATCATTAAATCATTACAATATTTATAATCAAATCAAAAGATAAACGTTTGCAAACTTTTTAAGAATTTGATTATGATTAATAGTTAAATAATTGTGACTTTATAACTAAGAATTATATCTTATTAATTGTGTCTTTATAATTATACTTGCAATTTATAAATTATTTTTACTGATATCAAATAATATTGTGGTAAGACTTGCAACTTCATAAAATATTGTTATGGATATTTGAATGTGTATTGGAACGAGTGTTCACTTGAAATGTTTTGAGATAGAAAATATTTTGGTTTATAATATTTTATGATTTAATTTATGATATTTGGATAATTTTTAAATGGATAAATACCACATATAGTCCCTTACCTTAATTTCAGTTAACGTTTTAGTCTTTTATCTTTTTCTTTCCTCCGATTTGGTCCTTTATTTTAATTTTAAGTGACAATTTAATCTTTTATGTTTTAAAATATCAACAATTGTATCCTTATTTTATGCAAAATTTCAAAGGATTCATCATAAATTTCAAACAAAACACATAAAATTAATTATCATCCTCAATATAATGCTATTTCATCAAATTTATAACTTAAATCTTTAAATAAACTCATATTTTTATCTCTAACAACATCAAATAAAGAATGACAAATATGAGTTTATTTGAAGATTTGAGTTACAAATTTGATAAAGTTTATTTTATATTAAAGAATATAATTAAATTTATGAGTTTTGTTTGAAAATTTTGATGAATTTTTGTAAAAAAAAGGATAACATTGTTAACATTTTAAAACAAAAAAGATTAAATTGTCACTTAAAATTAAAATAAAGGACAAAATCGAGAAAAAAAAAAATAAAGGACTAAAACGTTAACTGAAATTAAGTTAAGGGACTATAGGTGGTATTTATCCTTTTTAAATTTAATCACAAAATAATATTTATTTATCGATTTATTTTAGTTAAAGTGTGGGTAATGAGTATGGGTACGGGTACTTAGGTACCCAGCGGGTAAGGGTACCGGTATTAAAGTTGATACCCAAAAGGGTACGGGCACGGGTATGGGTATTTTTTTAAACTACGGGTATGGGTACGGGTACTATAGTACCCTACCCAAACCCTACCCATTGCCATTAATTTTGGTATTGATTTCAAATTTTGTTAACAATGGGTAGCTATACAAAATTTGAATATAAAAAATATCACCATATCAAAATAAAAATCAAATTCCATTAAAAAAAATCGTGACAAAGTACGTAACAATTAAACTCGAAATTGGATAAATACTTTAACTTTGGGCAGCTTCCCTTTTATAAATTAGAATTAAGAAAGTTAGTCTCACTTAGGATACTTTTTAAAATGAATACCACTTGAGCAAAAGACCTCTTCAAGAACCCAAGCCATGGTTTATACCCTCAATTGCACTTATACCCTCAAAATGTTAATTTTTTTTTTAATTTTTATTAAATTAATGAGAAAAGAAATTACTTCAAATCGATAAGTAATTTTTTTTCCCAAATATCCGATACAAACTTTATAACTACTACAAATTTCCTCTTTACAATTTTTAGTGACTTTATTTGTTTACCGGAAATTTCAGGCACTAAATTTTTGCTAAATTATTTATACTAATGGAAATTTTTAAATTTTCAGTAGTTAATTAGATTTCAAATTTTGATTTGTAGTACATATTATTATTTTTTGTTGGATTTTTTTTAACATTTTTATTTTTGGATTTAAAAAAATAATTGGAAGAAGGGATGGAAGAAAATACCATTATGTATATATTTGATTGAAAGATTCATAATTGATTAAATTTTTGAGTCACAAGAAGTTGTCATATCATAGACAAAAGAGGTTGGCCGATAAAATCGAGTAGGTGTTATCATTATTTGCTCTGACGTAGAGATCGGAAAGAGAGGAACAAGGTCAAAATTAATTTTTGGTTGTGATAGTGGTGGAAAATATAAATCAAATAAAAGTAACTAAATGACTTCAATTAAAAGGTGTGGTTGTTTGTTTAAACTTAGATTGAGACTATTGAAAAATGATGAAGGATAGATTATTAGTTAAATGTGTTGTTGACTTCACAACCATTAGTTAGCGGCTACTTTTGAGAATAATATATTTGTGGGACGCTTAAAAGAAAAAGATAAGAAACATGCTGACGAGCTTATAGATTATCACGTTGCAAGATTTTGTTCCTCAAACCCAAGCTAAATATTACAATCTTTCGGTTGTTGCATCTCTTTGTTCTTCTTTCTCCTTTTCTCAACGACAGCTATTCTATTAAGTTGTGTAGAAGGTCGAACTCGAGAATGTTCAACGGTTTGCTCCTCTGGTCCTCACTGAAAATAAATTGAACATAAAATAAATGTAAAAGAAAAATTAAAAATAAAAGGCAAACATTGTACCGAAAATTTCAAGAAGGAATGAAATTTATCGGAGTTCCATCGGAAATTTTAAATTTCTCGTATAATAAAATTAACTAGAGAAAATTTCAAAATCAATTGAATACAAAATAAATATAAAAATAAAAGTTAAAAAAAAACAAAAAAAAATTATACTGAAAATTTTACGAAGGAATGAAATTTCCTAGAGTTCCCCAAGAAGTTTAAAATTTTCGGTAGTTATTTTAAAATTGAAAAATAACTATTAGAAATATGAAATTTCCGATATTGAAAAATAACTACTAAAAATTTAAAATTTCTGGAATTGAAAAATAACTATCAGAAATTTCATTCCTGAAATTTCCGGTAAGAGATTTTGTGCTTAATTGCACTTTTAATCCTCATATTTTAGGTGAATCAGAAAAATAGTTCCCCCATTTATTTGTCCTCAATTTTAGTCTTCAAAGAGAATTTGAGTCTAAATCATGATGAGTTGTCATTTTTTTAATGATATGTAAAAAAAATAGTGATATGGCAGACGTCTATGTGAATTAAAAGTTATTATTATATTATTCCAAATTAAAAAATACAATTTATATTTTCGAAAGTTATTATTATATTATTCTAAATTTTAAAACAAAAATCAAAATTAGAAAACATTCTGCAACGCATGTGAACATAAAATAAAAAATGGACCATTTGTTCATCATTATTTGTTTTTATACTTCTCTTGTTCTTCTTTTTTCTTCCTCTTCTTCTTCTTCATCCACTTGTAACTTCCTTTGCAATGGTCTTTGTAATCTTCAAAACATCAAAATCATCATAAACACAAATCGATGCTTGAACATCGAATTTATGCTTTATACTTTTATGGTTGTACACAAATTGGACTAAAGTGATTTGGCCCACATCACCTATGCCAACTATAGGGATCACATAAATATTATCACTATCACCATCATGTAACAATAATTTGAGTATGGCTTTTATGTCTTGATTTCTACCTAAATGTTAGATCCATGATCCAAAGAGGTTGATGGAGTTCTCCAAGAAGAGTGGTGGTGAGTTGCAATATGATGAAGACCAAGAAGATGAAGAATACAGATGATGAAGAAGAAAAACAAAGAAGAAGAAGAAGAAGAAGAGGATGAAGGCTTGGTCGATTTTTGATTTAAGATTCATGTGCGCTGCTGATTTGCATTGAATTGAATTGGGAATGATATATTTTTTAATTTTGACTTTTGTTTTAAAATTTAGAATAATATAATAATGACTTTTAAAAACGTAAATTGTATTTTTTTTTAATATAATAATAGAGAATAAATAAAATAGAGAGATTATTTTCGCAATTTATCTAAAATAAAGGTACTAAAAATACAATTAAATCAATATTTTATGAGAAACAAATTTACTTCTTCCAAAAAATTCAGATTGCAAGTAACATTAAATATTTTTTTGTTTTTACCTTAAAGTTAAGGGTATTTTAGTAAGGTTAGGCATAAATTTCTTAAATGGGGAGTACGAAATCCAAATGTCCCACGATTCATATGTAAGCCCACGTCGTGCAACAATGATGACGTGCTTTCAAAATTTTACCTTATACCCCATAAATTTTTTAAAGTGTCAAATTTACCCTTTTTCTTTTTATTATTTTATTAACTAAAAAAAATTCAAATTTTCTGGTACATAAAAGATTTTTGAAAATTATTAAAAAAAAATTTATAAAATTTCTGGTACAAAATGTTAAAAAGATGTCTATTGAAATATTTTTTTAAAGTTTTACTGATATAGAAGATTAAAAAAGTGTTTACTGAAAATCTTTTTTTAAAGTTTTTCGCTACATACGGTTAAAAAAGTGTCTAGGGAAAATCTTTTTAAAACTTCTCTGGTACAAAAAGATTAAAAAAAAAAAGTTTAAAAATTATGTATCAATAAACCTGGTATTATATATGTTCTAGAAAGGTTGAAATAAGTTTCCGAAAAATGGCCTTTTGTACCAGAAAAACTTTTTTCAAGTATTCTGGAGTGTAACTTGTGTATCGAAAAACTTGAAAAGTTTATCGAAAAAAATTAAAAAAAAAATTACTCGCTTTTGTACTAGCAAACTCAAATGGTGGTGAAAATCTGAAACTTTTAATATTTATATTGAGACCTTTATGTCTTTTCTTTTAGTTCGTGGGAGTACACAGATAATCTGGAGAGTACAGGGTAAAATTTTCATATGCTTTTAACTTTGAATCACTTGGCCATAAACAAAACATGAGGATTCTATCATGCATCTCCACAGTTGTACTTTCCTCTCAAGACACGTGAAAATATAACTTTACCCTTTTAGTCATTTATAAGAAGTTTCAAAGTTGATAGTTTTGAAAGTTCCAAATTTTCTAAACTTTCATAAATTTTAAATTTTCAAAATAAGGATTATATTTCAAAAGTTACGAAATTTTCCAAATCTAAAAAGTTTCGAAAGTTTGCATATCTAAAAAGTTTCCTATTTCGAAAGTTTTGAATTGTTCAAAAGTTTCGAAAATTCTAGAATTTTCTATTTTAGAATTTTCAAATTATTCGAAAATTCTAAAAATTGTCATTTCGAAACTTTCGAATATTATGAAAATTTTACGCTTTAGAACTTTAAAATTTTCAAGTGTCGTTTAGTTTTTATTTCGAAGATTTTGAAAGTTTCAAAACTTAGAGTAATTTTTTGAAAGTTTCGAAAGATGGAGTGAAAAAAGTTAAAGATTTTATAGACTAATTAAAATGATAAAATTGTATTTTCATGTTGATTGAGATGTGACATATTTATATCTGGGGGTGCATAATAAAATTCTCACAAAAGATCTTTTTAAATCATCATTGAAACTTTAACTCCGTTTGAATAAATTTATAAATTACCATCATTTATGAATTCTTAACTCAAGAGCTTTAGACTTTGATTAAAAATCTCAAAACATGGGTTAAGTAACTTATAGTTCTATCCAGTAATAATTATTTGTAAGCTTATAGTTTAGTTTATAATATTTTTTATTTTTTTATTTTTTTATTTTCATAATCA
>JBBPBT010000217.1:3626919-3664291 GCA_037974875.1 Cicer bijugum
ACTATTTTTGATGATATGATACTCTCATTAACTTATTTTTGTTATTAATTTTATTTATATATTAAAATATTAAAAATCAATTTATTTTATTTATATATATTAAAATATTTAAAATTAAATTTGAAAATATTTAAAAAATATTTAACTTATTTAACTAATTTTAAAATATTTATATAAAATAGTTAAAATTTTATTAATTTTAACTTAAATATTTTAATTGTATATTTCATATTTAAAATTCTTACATTTTTAATACTATTTGATACTTATTTTATTTATATATTAAAATTAAATTTATTTTAAAATTATCACATTTTTATTATTATTTTTGACTCATAAGTGCTATAGCATTTTATTAATAATTATATCATGAATATAGTTTGGAATATCAATAAAAGTATGAGGACTAGTTATAGATGTGGCTACATTTGCTAGCGCTTGAGCTGCATCATTTACTTGTCTCCTGACAAACTCAATTCTAGAGTTTCTAAAAAGAAAGGAAAGTAGTTCCATCGAAAGAAATAATAACATCTAATTCAATCTTGTTTTTCTTGATGAAATGAAAGTAATCAACAACACCATTCGAATCTAATTCAAAATCCACTGAAGCAAGTTGAAGATCATTGATTGCCTTTAAAACACTTAATAACCCGAATGCTTCTCCTTGAATGCCTAAACAAATGGGTGTGAACTATTCTGTTTCAGCTAAAACAAAATTTCCTCCATCATCTCTAATACAAATACCAATGCCAACACGATTAAAAATATTAGAGAAAGAAACATCCACATTATTTTTATACCTTCCATAACCGGGTTTAAGTCAAATTGCGGGGGACTTAATTATACCATTTAAGTTTTTCCTTTGTTGTAGATTTTGTGCTAATTTCCACTCCTCTAATAGCCACATACCGCAATTGATGACTTGCATTGGATTCTGACTGCCATTTTCAAATTTGAAGTATATATCAATAAAGTCATCTAGATAGAATCTGTAAGCACTTCAGACAATATACATGCCACTACAATCGATTTCCAGACTCTAGTATACTATCTCACTGAGTCAAAAAATATATTTTGAGAATCTTTTGAGCGGTGCTAGGATAAAATATTGTTGTAACTAGGGATCTATTCCATTCTTTATGCCAATGCATAATCAAACTATCAACTCAAGTATTTGTATGATGATCATGAATCCTAGTGGTTTAACAAGATTAGACCCATCAATTAGCCAATTGTTATTCCATACAGGAGTATAAGAGGTTTAGCGCTCCAAATACTCTTCCAAACATAACTTGGATTGTGACCAAGGTTATCAGACAAAAAATGACTATGGGAAAAATGTTTAGCTTCAAAAAGAGGAGTGAGAAGGTTGTCAAGGTTAGATAACAACCTCTAACCTTTTTTTTTTACCAAGCTTGGAGAGATTGAAAGCACTAATGTCTATAAAAATCATACCTTTATCCGTTTATGTATTGCGGACTTGTCCAACTTTAGTCAATTGATACCTCTATCATGTCTTCCAATTTTTCCCCACCAAACTGAATTCATCATTCTTTCCATCTCATTACCTAAAGCAAGGGGTAGCATGATTATACTCATTACACATGAGAAAATAGCCTGGAGAACAAATTTTATTAAGACTTCTCCACTTGCTTGGGATATTTTTTTTACTTCTTTGTCTTTAATGAATCGAAAATATTATTTTTTTTACTTATACCAATCATTTAGAGTAATCCCAAGTATTTTCTAATCCCTAATATTGAGCGCACTCCCATAAGGTATGTAATCATACCTTTCAAGTATTCAATCACATTTGCTACAAAAACACATCATATTTTTGCAAATTTATAGCTTGACCCGATGCAGCTTCATAAACATACAAAATAATTTTCAGCCTCTACTTCTCTAATAGATTCTCTAAAGAACAAGAAGAAGTCATCGACAAACAAAAGATGTGAAATAATTGAGGCATTTCAACATACTTTGACTCCATGAAGGTCATCACGACTTTACACATTTTTTATTGATGCTAATAACCCTTCAACACATAAAATGAATAGATATGATGACAATGGATCATTTTGTTGAAGACCTATTCCTGAGATAATAGGACTAACACAATCATTATTCAATATGATATTGTATTCTACTGATTTAATACAAATCATAGTCTAATTCACTTACTAATTGCATAATCAAAAGTAGTCAATACCTCTAGAAAGTAACCCCAATCAATACAATTATAACTTTTGTTGATATTCAGTCTCAATGCGATGTCACCAACTCCACCACGGGTCTTGGTTTTCATGTGACGAACAATTTCAAGTGTTGCCATTGCATTGTCAAGTATGGACCTATTTGACACAAAAGCTGATTGGTTATCAGATACACACTTATGCGGAACACATTTTAATCTGTTTGTAAGAACATTCACACAACTTTACATTACAAAGAGTTAAAATCCGCCAATCTTTCATGGTCTTCTGTTCATTACTATTTAGGATAAGAGCTATATTGGTAATATTTAGTGTACTAGAAAATATACCATTCATAAGCCAAACACAATATTCTTGAAAAATTTCACTACCACACAAAGACCAAAACTGATGATAAAATTATGGGTTCAAGAAAATGAATTCGATTTACCTTGTGTATGGATGTGGCAATCGCATGAAAAAAATCTAGTATTTAGGTCCCCTTCTTTCAACCAGAATGATCTAGCTTGTTGTTGCCAAAAAATGTTTTTTTTAACTTGTAATGCAGCCATTTGCTTCCTCAAATAAGTAAACATTACCTCATTTGAGTTGTTGCCCAACTGATACTCATTCGAACAAAATCGTCAAAATTAGGTTCAAGTAACCATGCATTTTTGAATTTAAATGTATGAGAAGTAGAATGAGTTTATGTTCTTCCCACACGTTGCAGTAATAAAGGGTAATGATATGAAATTAGAGCTATTAGATTTTCAAGATTTGCATTGGGAAAAATTTGATGCCACAAAGAATTAGCCAAAACACGATCAAGTCGTTCCTCCATGACTTGTTTAGTCCCCGAACTCTTAAACCATATAAAAGGATAACCATCCATATACACACCAGTCAACTCAGAGTTGAACACTGCTTAACGGAAGCCATTCATTAACCACTGCGCTTGATCCACTCTGCCCTTTTTTCTCTTCTAAAGGTAAGATGTCATTAGACTCCCTAATTATGCACCAAGGTAAATTAGAAACCTATGAGAGGTTATATAACATATTGCAAGCATCTCTTCGACAATGACTCTTAGAATAGCTGTAATATCCTGTCAACTGCTATCGTCCAACACTACTCTCCACCACCTCAACATCAATATGATTGGTTGAAAGACTAGTAATAGCCCAAGGAAAGGATGAGTGCCAAAAAATGACTATGCCTCCTTCTCAACCTTCTCTATTAGTAGAAAAACAAAAATCATAACCAAGCAAAACTCTTAATTCTTCAATTTTATTCAAATTCACCGATACAAAAAGATAATGTCTAGATTATAATTCCGATCAAAGTATTTTAAATTTGGAACTGCTCTTAAGTTACTCGGACCTTGACAATTTCAACTAATAATACTCATTTCTCTTGGCAGGCATGCTTAACAATACTCGCCATTACAAAAGATGACTCGAATGCATAGGAATTTCATGGTTAACCCCATCAGCTCCTATAGCAAACTCGCTCTCAATCATCATTATTTCTTTATTTATAACCAAACTTGTTTGTCCAACTTCTTGGGAATTAGTAGTTTCATCAGTTCAAAATATTTTATTGGGTACAATGCTTTCCTCATTACTTCCCACATGTCCCACCTTAACAATTTGTAAAGAATTTTCAAGCATCTTCCTTGCAATAGGCTGCCCACAAGTGTTGGATAAACTTGACATCAACTCCTGCTCACAATTTAAATAGATCACAACCCGTTTTTGACCCTCAATTCCTTGATCTTGACCAATAAGCTGACGTGACAGTCATGCTCATACTAGAATCCATAGTGCTGATCATAAAGGCTAACTCTCCGATTTTTACCGGTATTAAAATACTCGGACAATAACCGATATTAAAATATTTTAAAGTTTTAAATTATTGTTGGATAAAATAAATAATTTTTGAATAATTGATTTAAATATTTTATTTTATTTTAAAAATATAATAAATTTAGTATTTATATTTTAATATAATTAAGATAAATATTAAATGATAATTTAAATGAAATAAAATTTAAATAGTTTTTAATAAATTTTAATTTTAAATATTTTAATATATAAATAAAATGAATAATAAAAATAAGTTAATGAGAGTGTCACATCATCAAAAATAGTGGAAGACAAAAAAATCTCAATAAATAATTAATAGGAGATCAAAAACTGTTTTTAAAAATAAAAGGACTACAAATTTATTTTAAACCAAATAGAGAACCAAAAAGTAATATTAAAAATGAAAAAAAATTTATTTTAAATAAAATAGATGAATAGAATTACAGATCTTTATTTAAAAAAGACTTAATTGCAGTTTTAGCCCATCTATTATTACCAATTCATGAAAATGATTCCCATATTTTAAAAGTCGATAATTTTAGTTCTTTCTTCAGATTTTTGAACTTAAAAAAAATAATATTAACATATTTTTAATGGCGTGACATACAATTATATGATATAAAACTATCTAGATGTATGAATTATTCATATGTTATTAATTAAATTAAAAATATAAAATTTTCGGAAGTTAAAAGCTAAATATTTAATTAGTGTATTTTATTCCAATTTCATGAGTGTTAATCATTTTACATTATCGTATCATATGTCATATTATTTATAATATCTTACGTCATCAGTTTTTGTTAAAAAATCAGAAAGAGGAATTAAAATTGTCGACTTTAAAAATAGAAAACTAATTTCGCAAATCACTAAAAATAAAAATAAAAAGACAAAAATTGCAATTAAATCTAAAAAAAATAAAAAATAAAATAAAATTCCTATTAATGTGAGGGTAGCAATATGCTTTTACGGTTCACAAGTAAAATTTTTAAGAAGGAAGGCCAATTTTTTTCCATATAAACACTCGATTGCAGCATATGGTGCTGAAATGGTGGGCCTTTCTCATAAACTTTACGTAGCATATAGAGTGGTAGTTTTAGAAAACTATTTCAACAATGTAAACTCCAAGATTTCATAACATGTTCAATCATTCACTCATACAAAAGCCAATTTTCACATATTGCTAACAGGTTGCCAGAAGATGGGAGGAAACTAATTTCATAAGATAGAGTAGAATAATAGCGTTTTTCATTGGATTGCATAGTCACATTTTACAATTAACTAATCATTCATCAATCTATTTATAATATATTAAAATAATTCTCTCACTTTCTCCTAATATCACATAATCTATTTATATGTCTTCCCTATCCAAATTTGTTTTACATCATAGAAAATTTGGGCTATTACTCTCTACAATCATTCATTATTTATAATATATTAAAATAAACTTTCAATATTTTTTATTGACACATCATCTATTTATATGTCATCTACTCAAATTTATTTCACGTCATAAAAAATCTGATGTTATTTTCATCTTCTACGACCATTTACTCTTTTTATCTTCTATTCTTTCATTGTAATACCTTATCATTCATATTGGAACACATATTTTTAGAAGCAGTTTGTTTTCAGTTACTTAACCCATCAATCGATTTTTATCAATAAACTTCTTTGTCTTTTAAACTTAAATTTATCTACTATTTAACCTTTAAGTCACTCACTCTCTTTCAGTCAATTTGTTAACGTCAATCTATTATAATCATTGTTTTAATTTCTCAATCAATTTGTATAAATTTTAAATAATCAATTTATTCATTTTATTAAGTAACTGAAATTTGGAGATTAATTATATTGAAAACAAACCTACCTATACACGAAAACACACAACCTATATTAGAAAAGTTTGCATTTAAGAATTTTTATAATTTCTTGCCGGGAATTAAATTTGATAATTTAGATTTGCGATTTTCAATTTCAATTTTTCCATTTCTTTTCTTACTTATTTCTTTGTTTGTCCAATCTATTTGTACTCTTCAAAGTCTAATTCTCTATACAATCTCTATTTTCTCTACATATATTCTAAATTGTTATTTTGTATTATCTTGTATTATTTTGTTCTTTTTCTCAGATCGATTGTTTTTGTCTAGATTTTGATGTTGCATAATCATATACCGTTTTCGTTAAATTGAAGAAGTAAAATTGACGTTCTATTCAATTATAAAAAGACCAACAATATTGGATAACAACCTCCAACCTTTTTTTTACCAAGCTTGGAGAGATTGAAAGCACTAATGTCTATAAAAATCATACCTTTATCCGTTTATGTATTGCGGACTTGTCCAACTTTAGTCAATTGATACCTCTATCATGTCTTCCAATTTTCCCCCACCAAACTGAATTCATCATTCTTTCCATCTCATTACCTAAAGCAAGGGGTAGCATGATTATACTCATTACACATGAGAAAATAGCCTGGAGAACAAATTTTATTAAGACTTCTCCACTTGCTTGGGATATTTTTTTATTTCTTTATCTTTAATGAATCGAAAATATTATTTTTTTACTTATACCAATCATTCAGAGTAATCCAAAGTATTTTCTAATCCCTAATATTGAGCGCACTCCCAGAGGTATGTAATCATACCTTTCAAGTATTCAATCACATTTGCTACAAAAACACATCATATTTTTGCAAATTTATAGCTTGACCCAATGCAACTTCATAAACATACAAAATATTTTTCAGCCTCTACTTCTCTAATAGAATCTCTAAAGAACAAGAAGAAGTCATCTGCAAACAAAAGATGTGAAATAATTGAGGCATTTCAGCATACTTTGACTCCATGAAGGTCATCACGACTTTACGCATTTTTTATTGATGCTAATAACCCTTCAACACATAAAATGAATAGATATGACGACAATGGATTATTTTGTTGAAGACCTCTTCCTGAGATAATAGGACTAACACAATCATTATTCAATATGACATTGTATTCTACTGATTCAATACAAATCATAATCTAATTCACCTACTAATTGCATAATCAAAAGTAGTCAACACCTCTAGAAAGTAACCCCAATCAATACAATTATAAGTTTTGTTGATATTCAGTCTCAATGCGATGTCACCAACTCCACCACGGGTCTTGGTTTTCATGTGACGAACAATTTCAAGTGTTGCATTGCATTGTCAAGTATGGACCTATTTGACACAAAAGCTGATTGGTTATCAGATACACACTTATGCGGAACAAATTTTAATCTGTTTGTAAGAACATTCACACAACTTTACATTACAAAGAGTTAAAATCCGCTAATCTTTCATGGTCTTCTGTTCATTACTATTTAGGATAAGAGCACTATTGGTAATATTTAGTGTACTAGAAAATATACTAGTCATAAGCCAAAAACAATATTCTTGAAAAATTTCACTACCACACAAAGACCAAAACTGATGATAAAATTATGGGTTCAAGAAAATGAATTCGATTTACCTTGTGTATGGATGTGGCAGTCGCATGAAAAAAATCTAGTATTTAGGTCCTCTTCTTTCAACCAGAATGATCTAGCTTGTTGTTGCCAAAAAATGTATTTTTTAACTTGTAATGCAACCATTTGCGTTCCTCAAATAAGTAAACATTACCTCATTTGAGTTGTTGCCCAACTGATACTCATTTGAACAAAATCATCAAATTTAAGTTCAAGTAGCCATGCATTTTTGAATTTAAATGTATGAGAAGTAGAATGAGTTTATGTTCTTCCCACACGTTGCAGTAATAAAGGGTAATGATATGAAATTAGAGCTATTAGATTTTCAAGATTTGCATTGGGAAAAATTTGATGCCACAAAGAATTAGCCAAAACACGATCAAATCGTTCATCCATGACTTGTTTAGTCCCCGAACTCTTAAACCATATAAAAGGATAACCATCCATAAACACATCAGTCAACTCAGAGTTGAACACTGCTTAACGGAAGCCATTCATTAACCACTGCGCTTGATCCACTCTGCCCTTTTTTCTCTTCAGAAGGTAAGATGTCATTAGACTCCCTAATTATGCACCAAGGTAAATTAGAAACCTATGCGAGGTTATGTAACATATTGCAAGCATCTCTTCGACAATGACTCTTAGAATAGCTGTAATACCCTGCCAACTGCTATCGTCCAACACTACTCTCCACCACTTCAACATCAATATGATTGGTTGAAAAACTAGTAATAGCCCAAGGAAAGGATGAGTGCCAAAAAATGACTATGCCTCCTTCTCAACTTTCTCTATCAGTAGAAAAACAAAAATCATAACCAAGCAAAACTCTTAATTCTTCAATTTTATTCAAATTCACCAATACAAAAAGATAATGTCTAGATTATAATTCCGATCAAAGTATTTTAAATTTGGAACTGCTCTTAAGTTACTCGGACCTTGACAATTTCAACTAATAATACTCATTTCTCTTGGCAGGCTTGCTTAACAATACTCGCCATTACAAAAGATGACTCGAATGCATAGGAATTTCATGGTTAACCCCATCAGCTCCTATAGAAAACTCCCTCTCAATCATCATTATTTCTTTATTTATAAGCAAACTTGTTTGTCCAGCTTCTTGAGAATTAGTAGTTTCATCAGTTCAAAATATTTTATTGGGTACAATGCTTTCCTCATTACTTCGCACATATTTTTAGAAGCAGTTTGTTTTCAGTTACTTAACCCATCAATCGTTTTTTATTAATAAACTTCTTTGTCTTTTAAACTTAAATTTATCTACTATTTAACCTTTAAGTCACTCACTCTCTTTCAATCAATTTGTTAACGTCCATCTATTATAATCATTGTTTTAATTTCTCAATCAATTTGTATAAATTTTAAATAATCAATTTATTCATTTTATTAAGTAACTGAAATTTGGAGATTAATTATATTGAAAACAAACCTACCTATACACAAAAACACACAACCTATATTAGAAAAGTTTGCATTTAAGAATTTTTATAATTTCTTGCCGGGAATTAAATTTGATAATTTAGATTTGCGATTTTCAATTTCACTTTTTCCATTTCTTTTCTTACTTATTTCTTTGTTTGTCCAATATATTTGTACTCTTCAAAGTCTAATTCTCTATACAATCTCTATTTTCTCTACATATATTCTAAATTGTTATTTTGTATTATCTTGTATTATTTTGTTCTTTTTCTCAGATCGATTGTTTTTGCCTAGATTTTGTTGTTGCATAATCATATACCGTTTTCGTTAAATTGAAGAAGTAAAATTGGCGTTCTATTCAATTATAAAAAGACAACAATATTGGATAACTACTATGATAACATTATCTCAATTTTGAATTAGTTATTTTTTGTGATTTTATAGTATGATTTTATTGTGCTTCTACATTTCATGTTTGACTACTGTACATATTTTCTATATTACTATATTGTATTAATTATCTCTTGTGTGAATCTGGAGTTGGTTTAAATAACTGGAAAATAGTGGATTGAACATCAAAATAATTATCACTAGGCGTAGATGCTGATCAAATCTCCAAATACATCTTTATTAGACCACAAATGCTAGAGGATACTAATCCATGATAGACACAAATTTTATATGTAAATTCTTTTACTATGTGAAACGTAGTTTGATTGGTGAGCTAAAGGACAACCAAAGAAATTTAAGCAAACTCATAACACTAAAATAACTCTACTAACATATTTTTATAGGTGTAAAATAACTCTACTAAAATAACTTAAAACTTTTATAACATTATTAAATATATCTACAATTTGTATTGTCATAAACACCTTAATTATGATTATGGAATATATTTTATTGTCATAACAATTTTTTTAAATTTATCATGTTTTTGAGCATCAATTGTCATTTGCATCTTTGTAAATAATTTTCACAATTTTGAACTTTACGATCTCTTAATAAAATATATTGATAAATAATTAATTCTTCCATTAAATCTTAATTCTACAATATTCAAAGAATTATATATAATTATGTACTTAACCTCTAACATACTTATATTTTACAGCATATCTATTTTAAAAGATAAATTTTTATTCAAAATTAACACTTTTAATTCTCCACCCAAATTTAAAACAAAAATTAAATCAATTTCCTGATTAAACTCGATAAAATTTGCTAATTAAATATATTTTTAATTTTATAATTAACAACATTGCTAATTACATATTTTTATAGTTGTTAGTCACTAACCATTAGAAACCTCAAAATATTAATATATCAATTTTTTTCAATCTCAAAAAAATGCCAGATCTCCTACCAAAACAATTTGTAAATTGAAAATATTTTACTTGACACCTCTTTTAAGAAGTCTATGCTGGAATCAAGTTGATGTATTAAGTGAATTTAATGGAGAAAAAGAGGGAAACCAAAGTGGTTGCCACGTCTGTCCCGTTTGGGAGGAATCACCATCTCATCAATCACCCCATAATTAAGGAAGATCTTGTACAAATCCTTAACTCCATAATTTTCTAAAAATTTTTTGAAGAAAAAAAAAAGTACTTAATTATGCTTTTATTATCTTGTCCTCCTCTCTCTCCATCACCGTTCCCATCCATTCTTAATTATCTTGAAATACTAGCTTAAAATAAAACTTAATTGATTTAGAAACTTGAATTGATTTTTCACCATTGAAACCAAAAAACATTCAATTTTTCAATGAAATTAGTTATGGTGTTACAAATGCAATGAACACCGAGCATATCTAGAGAGACAAAAAGTGAGATAATTCTTTGAAACGTGGATCTTGAGAATAATGTACCATACCTAAATTTCATCCAAATTAATTCTCATTTGATTATTGAAATACCTGTCTAAAATTGTATATTTTAATCCAATAAGACAATTCAAATTTCTTTTTAGGGCTATGAGCTTGAAATACTAGCTTCAAATCAACTTAATTGGTTTCGAGTTATGAATTGATTTTTGACTATTAAAATCAAAGTGTATTGCAAATACACAAATAGGTCGTGTAAGAGTTTCCAAACGATGGTTAAACAGATTTAGAGAGAGAGGGAGAAACAACGAGAGACATAATTTGTTGTAATGAGGTCATGTTAATAAATTGTCATACCAAAATTTCATCTAGGTCATTCCCATATGATGATGCAAATATTAATATTTAATTGTATATTTTAATAAATAGGACAATTCAAATTCCTTTTAAGGGCCAATAAACTTGAAATACTAGTTTCAAAGCAAACTTAATTGATTTTAAGGCTTGATTTAATTTTTCATCATTGAAACCAACCACTTAATTTTTGAATGAAATTAAGCTATGGCGTTGCAAACACACAAATATAATGTGTAATTGGGTTTCCAAATGAGCAATATAAACATATTTAATGAGAAATAGTTTGTTTGAACGTGTGTCATATCAATAAAGTATCATACCTAAATTTCATCAAGTTAATTATCATTTGATGATTCAAATACCAATTTATAATTATATATTTTAATTAAATTAATATGTCAATTCGAATTTCTTTTTAAAGGTCAATAAGCTTGAAATACTAGTTTTAAAACTTTTGAGATTTGAATTGATTTTTCACCATTGAAACCAAACACTCAATATTTCAATGAAACTTGAGTTAGGGAATTGTAAACATACAAGTAGGCAATGTAGTTGAATTTCCAAACCAACACTAAACAGATTTAGAGAGAGATTGAGAAAAAATTTGTTAAAACCTTATTTATTCGCACTAATAAAATACTATCACTTTATCGCCAATTATATGACTGGGATGTCTTGTTAGTATTTTATTTTGATAGATATTCACAAAAATAAAAGACTTGCCTTGTTAGTATTTTATTTTGAAAAGGGAGTTTATGAAATTTATCACCAAATTCAACACACTTTCAGTCTTATCTAGGACTTGTCAACACGTTTTTTAATTGGTCATGTTAGATATCCACTACTAGAAAAATTAATTTTAGTGTTGGCCAAAAGCCCATGCTAATAGGCTAAATTAAAGCCGACAATAACGTTGATTTAATGTCTGATTAGTGTCAACGTTAGATTTATGCTACAACGGTCGAAACTAAAATTAATATAGCGTCGTCAGACCTACTCTAAGTCGACACTAGCAGTAAAATAGAACATCAGACACTAGTTTATATCAGATGATATCATTGAAAAAACTAAAATGGGTCAGACGAACCGTCCCAAAGTCAACAAGCTGTAGCCAACAAATTAGTTAACGTCGACTACACCGACGCGACAATAAACTAATAAAAGGGGACAATTAAATAAATGTAAACTTTATTAATAATACAGTGTTGGTCAGGTCAACGCTACGGTCAACAATTGAAAAGTAACAAAATGTATAGCGTTGGACATCTCTGACGCTAATGGTAAATTGATTGACATCATAACAAACACACCATAAAGTATCATTTGTTCTCAAACTACAAAATAATAACGTAGTATAAAATAACAACATAACAAAGTCACCTATAACATAATTTACAACCAACAATTACAAAAAGTATACATTACTACGAGATCAAGGTTCGTCCAGTGACAGGTTGTCCAAATCATTATCGTAGTGAGGATGTGAAGGAGGATGACTTGCACTAGATGATCCACCAGCTGATCGACGATGCAAAACATCAATTTTATCAACACAAAATTTATTTAATGCATCCAAATTATTTTATAACTTCTTTGAATGCTCCCTAGCCTCTTCGACGACCTTGGTAGCCACTTGAGTTTTGGCCACTGCATCCTAAGCAATTTGTTCAGCTCTAATTCTAGTTGTCCTTTCCACTTCAAAAGACATCCCAGTCATATAATTAGAAGGATTTTGGGATTGTTGTGTAAGCGATGTACACCTTGTCAGAGGTTAACCAACAAGTCTCATGTACCATAAACTCGACTACAAGTGCGATCTCCTGCAGATTGTGTCCATAATTTAAGTATTGTCGCTCCACCTACCTCTTTAGCACCATCTCCACTTGTTTTTCCAAGTTGTGTTTGTACTTTCTCCAAATTTTTTTAAATGTTCCCTGATCAATGGAAAAAATTAATAAGGTAATATATTATCCAATTTGTAAAATAAATTAAACAAACAAGTCATGATATAGATAACATACTAACTTACACCAACACATGTATAATAAAAGGATTGCTCTTCTAGGTCTCTTGGTATAAATGAGATCATATTATTTTTTGGTTGATTTGTAATAGAAAGAATTTACATATTAAATTTACATAAATAAAGAATATACATATGTAGATTATGTGCGACTATCAACCCAAGCGCCATTTTTCCTCTTGTGGGTTGTCAAAAACAACTAATCGGAAAGTAAAGCTCTTTGAAGGTTATTGCTCTGCAAATAAAATCAAGATTATTGGAATACAATTAAAATAAAATCGAGTATCATAACATTAAATTGTATTAATTTTAGATAAATGTGAATTTTAATATATATGAGCTCTAGTGCAACATTAATATGAGCCTTGTTGCCTAAGGTGTGGAAAAGTCTATTTTATATATTCACAAGTATATTCCACATTAACTCTTCTATATTCCACATTTACATAATATATTTTTCTTAGATACATGAAATATGAAAATCTATAAATTCAATTTGTGTTACTTTTACAAGTTTAATCATACAAAACCCGTATCAAGCACACCAATAAAAATCATACCTTGTATGTTACTTTGTTAGATTTGTTCAAAAAAATAACCAAAACTTAGACACAATTAACTGCCAAATGAAAAATAAATTCAAAATTACAAGCTATACATTGATTTGAAAAGAAACAATTAAAGTAAAACATTATCAAAAAAGTGAACTTACCAATTTTATCTAATATCTTAGTCATATAGAATAAATTCCAAACTCAATCAACTTTATATTCATTACTTTCTATCTAGTAATAATGAGACAATTTAGTAATTTTATATTAATTACTTTCTATCTGTAGCAATATATCTATTTTATTAAGTTTAGAAGTTAATCAATCAATATGTTAACTTAAAAATAAATAATTAGTTTGAATTTGATTAATTAAGAAAGAGCCCTAATGTAATATTTGGATAAATAAAGGAAAAAGAGATAATTTACACTATACTCCGGTAAAAAAAAGAATTCCCCATTTTTTTTTATCTTTCTCAAAACACATTTTCTTCTTCTTCTTCTTCCAGCAAACCCCAATTAGTCCTAGTCTCCAAACCTCTTATTTTCCTTAATTTTACAAGTTTAAATTCAAAAGTTTATTAAAGTTTTAAAAACATATTTTAAACATTGCATGTCCAAATCTGTCCCTAGACTCCGACTTAATCAACAAATCAGAGGTGAATCACTTAAAATTGGAGAACTTGAGGCAAAACTTCAATTCATGGGAGTTCAAAAACTAATTTAATCAAAACATCGTCCTCTCCCTAAACACAAACATTGAGTTCTTTTTTATTAATTTTTTTTTATATCATGTGAGATTTGAGATGTAATTTTATTACAAAACTCTGAAGTTGTTTGTATAAAAGAGAAATGGAAGAAAATAACTAAAATAACGAGAAAAAAGAAAATATAGCCCATAGGGATTCCATTTATCTCTATGTTAATTGAGAACATGATATCTCTGGCTGTGATGTTATTGAATGAATTTTATGTTAGGAAAATTTAATTAGATGCGCATAACTAGATTTAAGGTCAGTATGCTTGTCGAGCACGATTTTTGGTTGTTACTATTGCTGCCTTTGATGTGTATGTGAAACTGTGAGTTCTATTACATTAACTTCTTCTGGTGTGATGATTTTGGACAATGAAATTCTTTAAATAAACTGTTTTTGGGTTATTATAGATTAGAAGAATTAGAGTGTGAGAAAATAGAATATTCACACATAGGTGTTTTAAAACTTCATGCAAATGATTCTTCATGACTCTTATGTTGTTATTTAATTCATGGCTCTGATATTGATACTGTTATAATTTTCATGACTTTGATGTTGTTACTACTTTCATGACTCCATCATTATTTTTATTTTTCGGCCTATGATTTCCATTTTGAATTAAGGACTCAGGATTAAATTATTATGTGTTTAATATATCTCTAAGTTATTTATAGTTGTTGAGGATGAGTGACACATTTCATATATGACATAATAAAGACATTTCATACAAAACATCTCAAATTTAGTACAATATGATTAATTAGATCATGGATGACCTTATTCACAGTAGGACATTCTGGTTATTCTAGAGAATAACATGTAAAGGAGAACAACTAGGACACTGATTGGGGTTTGATCATACCACATTTACCAATCATGACTCAATTATCTTGGTGACCCAAATCAAGATATTAGATGACTTTTCTTTATAATAATGATAATGATAATGATATAATATGATAATGATATGATATGATAATGATAATGATAATGATAATGATAATGATAATGATAATGATAATGATAATGATAATGATAATGATAATGATAATGATAATGATAATGATAATGATAATGATAATGATAATGATAATGATAATGATAATGATAATGATAATGATAATGATAATGATAATGATGATATTTTTATAAGTAAAACTTTTATAAAATTACAAGTTAAAGTTTTAACTTGAGATGTATAATTGTTTTCATGTTTTATAAATTTTTATGAAAAAAAACTCTTTGAGATTGTGTTCCCCTTTATTTTTGAGAGATCACTAAGATATTTTTATCTCACTTTTTTTATTTAGCAGCTAGAGGAAAATGAGACATGAATTTAGTATTAGATGATCAGTTTCAAACTTGTGTATTTAGAATTTGATGTTTTATTTTATGATGTAATCAGACAATCATAATTTATTTTCAAGATGTAATATTTTATGAATCTACTGAATAAGTTGTAAACTATATTTTATGAATGTAGTTTTAGTTATGTTGGTGCTTCTGAATTATTATTCATTAGTTACCTCTATTTTATTAAGGTGTATAGGTCTAATTGTCATATTCTAGACAACTGAAAATGAGTCTTACACTATCTAGTTCCAATTTCTTTTTGTCTATTGACTTTATATTCATTACTTTCTATCTAGTTCAAATTTATATCATGGTATCGACAACTTAAAAATTATTACATAGACATTTTGCAGCAAGTCATTGAAACAATTGACTACTTAAAAAATAAATAGTCACAACATTAGAAGAGAACAAAGGTAGAGCAATCCAAATCATAACACAAATCAACACATAGTTAATAAAATGTTATGATATGTATAAATAGTCTCAACTCTTAAACTAAAAAAATCGAATGTGTTAATTATCAAAATGTTCTTCCAACATGCAATTAATCATTAATATAAAATAAACAACGACTACCAATGAAGATGCATCTCACTTTTTGTTTTGTTATTATTATTATTATATTTTTATCTTTGGATACTTATATAATAATTATTATAATAAAAAATAATTAAAAAAAAGTAATAATAAAAATCAAACAACACATAAATATTTTTCCCTTTGGTTAAGTGTGTTTTAGTTTTTTAATTGCACATAAGAATACGTAGAAGTAAAGTTTTCCCTTGTCAAAATCAAATTAATAAAAAATATTTTTCTTTCTTTTAATAATATAAATAAATTATTTTCTATTTTTATTATTCTTTTAAAATAAAAATAAATAATTTGTGTACAATTAATTAGAGAGTAACCGTTTTAACGCGCCACCATTCATTCCTCTCCATCATAATGTTGGGATCACCTTGATACAATGCTTTAAGTCTCATAAAATTCAAAAAGTCCAACTCTGTAGCACCATCCCTCAAAGTAGTTGCATATTTATTATTTTCATTTTGCTAAACAAAGCTTGAAATTAAAAACCAGTTTATTATATCGAATTTCAAGCCGAAAAGGTATCTAAAATAAAATAAACAAGACACAATACAATAGTAAAAACATAACATGAAAATGATCAAGAAAGAAATTTCAAATTAATAAAAACAAATAAACATTTCAAAGTTATATAAGATTGAATTTCAAGTCAAAAGGGTATCCAAAAATAACAAGAACAATACACAAGACACAATACAACAATAATAACATACACTGTTACTCATAAGTTCACATGAGCATTTTCAACTTTGTTATAAACCTATCTAGAAGAATAAGGGTTTGAAATGAAATTGTAGTCTTAAGGAAGGAAGAAAAAGAATTGGAATGAAGATCTAGTAAAGAGTACATACAGCAATAAAATCAAATAAGAGAAATGGTAGACATAGAAAACCTGGTAGGATGAAAATGGCGTCAACTTAACCTAAACAACTCCACCTTTTCTTTTCAGTATTGTTGCATCTCTTAGTGAGAAACATTATCAACATAACCTAAACAACTTGAACTAACTTTTATGCTTAAATTCAAATAAAAAACATCAACATATGAAAAACTGACAGACAATTCAAATTCGATTAATCTTTCAGAATTACAAGTAACAAAAGATACCGCCGTAGTTGCTAGAATCAAAAGATTGATGAAGATTCATGAGCATGTCATAAGCACAAGAGGAAACACGTTTCAGGAACGCGTCGAAGCTTCAAGTGATTTTAGGGATCTGGGGTTTTTCGCAAGATGAATAATTTTGGAGTTTTTCGCATCAAGATGAATGAAGGCGCAATTTTAAGGAACCTGAGATGGAGGGTGGTCACGCATGGGGAGAAACCTTAGATGGAGGATGGAATGTCAATTGGGGGAAATAAAACTGAGATGAAGATTAAAAGGTTGATTGAGATTTTGGAGAAAATAAAAATGAAAGGAGGAAAGTGAAACACTTTTAGAGGGTAGGAAGAAACGCTAAACATAAAAAAAATTTACTGAAAAAAAAAAAAATTTACAAATCAAAACTTTAGCATCCTGTTCCACGATATAAGAATGACCATAGTTAAAAAAATAAGTAAGTATCTGACATGTTTTACTTAGTGTTGGTTTGACCGCTATTAATTCATGAAAACACAACAATATTTTGTATGTTAGCGTGAGCCTGACCAACGCTAAATAGATACTAATTAGCGATGGTATTGTGGCTGATGCTAAATATGGAAGTTAAAACCAATTTTTCTGGTAGTGGTCTTCCTCTGGTGTTAAAGCGAGATTGCTCAACATCAATCCAAATTCAAAGATGAAGAAGATATACCTCCTTTAGTGGTATATATATTATGAAATTAAGTTTCATTTTCACTACTTTCCTAAAATGTAACTATGATTATCTGAATTTCATTACTTTTTATAGAAACTACCTAATCTCTTGTTTTTACTAAATTAATAGAGAGGAATTAATATATTGTTTCATTTCACTAATCACTATGTTATTTTTATCACATGATATCCATGGTCAATATTCATACCTATTTATCCTATTTGAGCATGGTGGATTTCATCCTCGTTCCAACTACTTATTCTTGGGTGAATTAGTATACCGTGGAATACAAATCTTAGAAACAATATGCCTTCTTCTATCCTACAAATCAAATATCCAAAAATAATATGCCTTCTTCTTCTTAAATTGAGAGAAAACGTGTTGTGTGTGGACTGAATCTCAACAACAATGTCATCAAAATAAATTGAATCTCAACAACATTAGAGTAGAACTCAAAAATAAAATGACGAATGATACAAGAAGACCTTGACGAGCCATGAAACAGCATAAAACAGAGATGGTGACGAGCCGTGATAGTGGCAAAAACAAGAAGACCGAGCCATGATGATGGCGAACACAAGAAGGTCGATAAGTGACTGTGACAGTGGTCGGACGAAGGAGAAATTGAACTGAAATGAAGGCTGAGTCATGACCGTGACGGTAGTGGTCGGACGAACGAAGGATAAATCAAATTGAAATGAATGTGACCATTATAGTGGCTGCTTTGACTCTAGGGTTTGGTGTTGAAAAAATGAAGAAAAGTAAAAAGGGACGAGACCTTGTGAAAAATGGAAAAAAGAGGTGAAATGAATATAGGGAAATTGGGGGCGACGGATAGGAAAAAAAAGAGGTGAAATGAATGTAGGGAAAATGGGGGCGACAAATAGGAAAAAAAAAGAGTGAAGGATAGGGAAAAATAAACATAAATAATTTTTACTTAAAAAAAAATAATTTTACAAATCAGAAAATGTAGGGTCGGCCACACCGACACTAAAAGGGTGATTAGAGTTAAAAAATAAATAAGCGGCTTCCATATTTTACTTAGCGTCAGCTAGTTCATACCTAAATTCCATCTAAGTTAATTCTCATTTTATGATTGAAATACCAATTTATAAATGTATATTTTAATCAAATATGACATTTCAAATTTCTTTTAAGGACTAATAATCTTGAAATACAAGCTTCAAATCAAATTTAAATGGTTTCAACGCATGAATTGATTTTTCACTATTGAAACCAAACACTCAATTTTGTCGTGTAACTGAGTTTTCAAACGAGCACTAAACAAATTTAGAGAGAGAGAGAGTAAGTTAGAACCATAATTTGTTGGAACTTGGAACATAGGTCATGCCAATAATGTACCTTACCTAAATTTCATCGAAACTAATTCTCATTTGATGATTCAAATATAAATCTATAATTTTATATTTTAATCAATATTACTGTTAACAATGAAAAGAGGAAGAAGAGAGACAACCACTCTAGGATTTGATAACATAGAATGAACCAAACTTGAGTTAATAGGATTACAATGAGTATATATACAAAAGAATAGAAATGTCTAAAATACCCTTATTACTAATATATAATAATATTATCTAACATCTTCCCTCAAGCTCACGATGCATTAACATGGAGCATCGAGAGTTTGTCAACTAAAAAATGGAAACGTTTAATGGAATGCATCTTTGTGAACAAATCAACAATTTGTAAAGAAGAAAAGACAAATGGTGGAGTAATGGTTCCATGCTGAAGATGATGACGAGTAAGATGACAATCAATCTCAATGTGTTTGGTGTGTTCATGAAAGACCGAGTTGTGAGCAATTTGAATAGCACTCTTGTTATTGCAGTGCATCGGAGTTGGCTCAGAAAGAGAGATACTCGTATCAGACAAAAACCAACGCAACCAAATTATTTCAGCGATAGTGGATGCCATAGCACGATACTCAGCTTCTGTAGAGGAGCGAGAGACAATGTCTTGTTTCTTAACTCTTCCAAGAAATAAGAGAG
Source organism: Cicer bijugum (assembly GCA_037974875.1). Classification (NCBI taxonomy): domain Eukaryota; kingdom Viridiplantae; phylum Streptophyta; class Magnoliopsida; order Fabales; family Fabaceae; genus Cicer; species Cicer bijugum. The sequence goes on from JBBPBT010000217.1 coordinate 3,647,173, forward strand.
TCTCCAAGAAAGATACAAAACCCTGTGGTGGATTTACGATATGTGGTGTCACCAGCCCAATCAGCATAAGAATAAGCTCGTAACTCTAATGAGAATGACGATGGAAAGAGAAGGCTTTGAAATTAAGTTCCTCGAAGATAACGAAGAATTGGAATAACTACTGCCCAATGTACTAGAGTGGGATATACAACAAACTGACTAACAACATGAACAACATAAGCAATCTCAGGTCTGGTAATCGTAAGATACACTAAGTTGCCAACCAAAGTATGATACAAAGTGGAATCTAGTAAATGAACACCATCTGAGGGAGCATATTTCACATTCAACTCAAGAGGAGTATTTGTTGCTCTAGTATCAGACATATGTGCCTGGTCAAGAATGTTGGCAATGTACTTGGATTGAGAAAGAAGGTAGCTTCTAGGAGAGTACGCAACTTCAATCCCTAAGAAATAGCGAAGAGTTCTCAAGTCCTTCATCTCAAATTGTTTGGCTAACTACAATTTCAACTCATTTATTCCACTAACATCATAACCTATAATAATCATATCATCATTATATAGAGAAAGTATAATGCGACCATAAGTGGTGAACCTTATAAATAATGCAGAATCCTGTTCACTAGAGTAGAAACCAAGAGAAGTGATCACAATAGAGAATTTCTCAAACCAAGCTCAATGAGCCTGTTTAAGACCATATATAGCCTTTCTTAAATTACATACTTATCCTTGATTATGAGAAACTCCTTGTGGAGGGACCATATAGACTTCTTCATGAAGCTCACCATTTAAAAAAGAATTTTTGACATCCATTTGAGAAATATGCCATTGACGAAGATATGCAACTGCAATAAGAGTACGAATAGTGGTCATATTGGCTACAAGAGCAAAAGTTTCTTCATAATCCATACCATATTGTTGAGAGAAACCCTTAGCAATAAGATGTTCTTTGTAGCGCTCAATTGACCCATCAGACTTAGTTTTGATCTTATATACCCAACGAGACCCAATAACACGTTTTCCAGGAGGATGAGGTACTAATTCTCAAGTATTGGTTTTGTGCAATGCAGATAGTTCTTTTTCCATAGCCTACTGCCAAAAAGGATCAAGAACAATCTCTTTATAGGAAAAGGGCTCAGAAAAACTGTGAATAAAGGTTAAGAAAGAAACAAACGAAGTTGAGTAAGTGGAATAGATAAAATCAAGTAACTGAGTAGACTTACGTTGACGAGAGGGGTAACGAGGAGGATCAACAATCGTAGGAGGTGGTTGGACAGCTTGGGGGACAAGAGGGATGTCATCATGTGGAGTATTAGTATTTGTCCTGCAATTCTCAACATTACAATCACTAGAAGCATAATCATTAGGACCAAACGAATCAATATGGGTTAGTTCAAAACTCTTAGTAATTTGAGAATAAGAGGAAATAAAGTAAAAAGGGATGTGCTCAAGAAAAACAACATTGTGAGATACATAAAGTTTTCTTGCATGATGATCATAACAACAATAACCCTTTTGACCATCCCCATAACCAAGAAAAACACACATGTTTGAACGAGAAGACAACTTACTACGCTCTACTTGAGGAGGAAGAACAAAACAAGTAGAACCAAAAACTTTCAAAGAATAGTAATTAGGGGTAGAAGCATACAATTTTTCAAAGGGAGACAAACCTAATATGATAGAGGATAAAATTCTATTAATAGCATGAACAATAGTAAGAACTGCTTCTCCCCAAAACTCACTAGGAACTGAAGCAAACAACAAAAGGGAACGAGCAGTCTCTATAATATGACGATGTTTCCTTTCAGCAACTCCATTTTGTTGAGGAGTATCAGTACACGATGTTTAGTGGAGGGTGTCATCATAAGCAAGTAATCCATAAAATTTATTAGAGGTATATTCACCACCTAAATCACAACGAAAACACTTTATAACAAAATTATGTTGAGTTTTGACAATTGCACGAAACATATGATAAATGTCAAAAACTTCAGACCAATTTTTCATAAGATAAACCCAACAATAATGAGTGTAATCATCAATAAACGAAACATAATATCTAGATCCACCTTTGGTGAGAACTGGTGATGGACCCCAAACATCAAAGTGAACTAAATTAAAGGGCGAATATGAATCAGAAACACTTTTACTAAACGGTAAAGCTAGAAGTTTAGCAAGTTTACAACCACAACAATCTGAGATATCACAGGTTTGAAACTTTCCTAAGGCTCCAGTAGAAGCCAAATATTTTAATCTCGAAGCAGAAACATGTCCAAGGTGGGAATGCCATAAATAAAAACTAGAAGATAAGGAATTCAAGCGAAAACTAGATAATAAGTTAGCAGTAGTTGTTGAGGCTGCAGTATTTGGGAGACGCAGGTCATCCAAAACATAAAGTCCCCCTGTCTATGACTTATCCCAATTAGCCTCCCGGAATGTGGATCCTGCACACAACAAGAAGTGGAAGAAAATATAACCGAATAATGGAGATCACATATTTGACTAACAGAAGCAAGACTCAAAGTAAGATTAGGAATATAATAAATATCAGAAAGAGACATGTTAGGTGTGGAGACAGAACCAACGCCTGCTAGTGGCATAGGAGTGCCATCAGGAGTCATAACTGACACAGACGAGACAAGTTTCACAGACACAAGATTTATCATCGTATGTCATATGATGAGATGCTCTCGAATCAAGAATCCATATGGAAGGAGATATACCTGACATACTAGAGGAGTTCAAACCTTTAGAAGAGGTGGCATACATGGCATGTGATTGAGTGACAAGAAGTTTTTGAAGCTGTTCTGCAATATCAGATATTTGGGAAACAGTCTCAGATGAGTATACAAAATCAGGACTAGAGCCAATGGTAGGAGGAGCAGAAGCAACAACATTGGATGATGGTCTCCTAACATTCTTCTTATGTGCTCTCCCCAATTTTTGGACAATTTGCTTTCTAATGTGCTTGAAGAGAATCATCCTTAGCACCAACCATAACAAATAATGACAGAAAAATACGACAAACACAATCACTGAGATAAAATAAATTAGGGATAATCTGGTGCTGTGTGAGTACAATTTCTCCCCCTGCAGACTTTGTTTCGCCGATCCTACCGTTGAAGACAAAGAACTGAATATTGCGAACCTGCTGTCCAAAAATTAGCTCGATCCAACGGTTATCGAATGCGCAATCGATGTTTTTGTGAGACTGATTTAACAAAATCAGGAATAGGGTTACTTTTCTCTTTTGGTGGTTGCCTTTTCTATCAAAATAGTCTCTCTCTCTCTCTTCTTTATAGTAGATCCCAAAATCAACCAAAGCTCTTTGATACCATGTTAACAATGAAAAAAGGAAGAAGAGAGACAACCACTCTAGGGTTTCATAACATAGAATGAACCAAATTTGAGTTAATAGGGTTACAATGAATATATATGCAAAAAAATAGAAATATCTAAAATATCCTTATTACTAATATATAATAATATTATCTAACAATTACAATTCAAATTTCTTTTAAGGGCCAAGACGCATGAAATACTAGCGTCAAATCAAACTTAATTGGTTTTGAAGCATGAATTGATTTTCACCATTGAAATCAAACACTAAATTTTTGAATGAAATTAAGTTATATAAGTTGAAAAGGCATAAATAGACCGTGTAATTGAGTTTCCACTCAAGCAGTAAGCAAATTTAGAGAGACAGAGAAAGAGAGAGTTTGTTGGAACATAGATAATCCCAATAAAGTATCATATGTACATTCTATCCAAGTTAATTCTCATTTGATGATTTTTATACCAATTTATAATTGTATATTTTAATCAAATATTACAATTCAAATTCTTATTAAGGGCAAATAAGTTTTAAATACTAGCTTCAAATGAAACTTAATTGGTTTTAAAGCTTGAATTGATTATTCACCATTGGAATCAAACACTCAAGTTTTCAATGAAATTAAGTTACGGCGTTGCGAACACACAAATAAGTTGTGTAACTGAATTTTCAAATAAGCACTAAAAAGATTTAGAGAGATAAACAAATTTTGTTGGAACGCGGGTCATACCAATAAAGTATTATACGTAAATTCCATCAAAGTTAACTCTTATTGGATGATTCAACTACCAATTTATAGTTGTATATTTTAATTAAATATTAAAATTCAAATTCCTTTTAAAAGCCAATCAGCTTGAAATACTAGCTTCAAATAAAATTTAGTGGGTTTTGAGGTTAAATTGATTTTTCACCATTGAAACAAAACACTCAATTTTTCAAGAAAATTAATTTATGGAGTTGCAAACTCAGAAATAGGCCGAGTAACTGAGTTTTCAAACGAGCACTAATCACATTTAAAGAAATATCGAGAAAGAGTGAGGGAGAATATGTTGGAACATAGGCCTTGTGAATAAAATACCATACTAAAAGTTCATCCAAGTTAAATCCCATTTCATGATTCAAATACCAATATATAATTGTATATTTTCATCAAATATGACCATTCAAATTACTTTTAAGTGTCAATAAGCTTGAAATACTATCTTCAAATCAAACTTAATTGTTTTTTAGGCTTGAATTGATTTTTCACCATTGAAAATCAAACACTCAATTAAATGAAATTAAGTTTTGGCGTTGCAAACACAAAAATATGCCGTGTAATTGAGTTTCCAAACGAGTACTAAGCAAGTTTAGAGAAAGAGAAAAGGAGAGAGAAAAAGAAAGTTTGTTAGAATACGGGTCATGCCAATAGAACCATACCTAAATTCCGTCCAAGATAATTTAAATACCATTTCTATAAAATTATATTTTAATCAAATATGACAATTTAAATTCGAACTAACAAACTTGAATACAAACTTCAAATGTACCTTAATTGGTTTTAATGCTTGAATTGATTTTTCACTATTGAAACCAAACACCCTTGAAATACTAGCTTCAAATCAACTTAATTGGTTTTAAGGCCTAGATTGATGTTTGACTATTGAAATGAAATTCTTAATTTTTCAATGAAAATAAGTTATAGCATTGCAAATGCACAAATATGTTGTCAAATCGAATTTTCATACGAGCATTAAGCAGATTGAGAGAGAGAGGGAGAAACAACGAGAGACATAATTTGTTGGGACGAAGTCATGTCAATAAAGTAGCGTACCAAAATTTTATTTAATTTTCGCATTTGATGATTCAAATATCAATATTTAATCGTATATTTTCATCAAATATGACAATTTAAATTCCTTTTAAGGGTCAATAAGCTTGAAATACTACCTTAAAATCAAACTTAATTGGTTTTGAAACTTGAATTAATTTTTCATCATTGAAACCAAATACTCAATTTTACAGAGAGGGAGATCGAAGGAGTTTGTGGGAACATGGATTATGTCAATAAAATACCATACCTAAATTCCACACAAGTTAATTCCCATTTAATGATTCAAATACCAATATATAATTATATATTTTAATCACAATTCAAATTCCCTTTAAGGGTCAATAAGCTTGAAATACTAGCTTTAAATCAAACTAAATTGATTTTTCACTATTGAAACAAAACCCTCAATATTCTAAACATACAAGTAGGCAATGCAGTTGAATCTCCAAAACAGCACTAAACAAATTTGGAGAGAGACTGAGAGAAAATTTGTTAAAACCTTGGTGTACAAATAAAATACTATTCCTAAATTTCTTCCAAGTTCATTCCCATATAATGATTTCAATACCAATCTATAATTATATATTTTAAACAAATATGATAATTCAAATTACTTAATATCTATCAAATAAATTATAATTCTAATATCCAAACGATTTTCAAAACTAATGTTAACGGCATTAATAAAATGGGGAGACGAATTCATGCCAATTTATTGCCAAATTAGTGAGCTGCCCAATTTGTTTATAGGTTTCACACCACACTCATAATCTCATCAATTTGATAAACCCAATTTATCTGGTTCCAGTTTCCGAGACTTTATTTTTAAAGAAATTCTCATAAAACTAATTTTTAAAATATAACATTAAAATCACTTTAAAAAAAATATAAAACAAATGCAGAATATATAGTTTATTGCATATTGTCTCTTCCAATAAACCTTGTTGAGAGTCATGTATAAAAAGGTTTAATAGGGATACTTATCACAGATAATCGCAATTACGTTTCAATGAGATGCGGTGACACCTCATATGCATGGAGCTTTTGAATTGGTTTTATATATGAGATTAATGTAAGTAACCAAACGTTGACCGATATTATAAACATTATATCGCATCATAATACTCATTCATATTTAATAAGAAAAATCAAATTATAAGTCATTTAATTAAGATAAAATAGATAAGGTGTAAATAAAGGCGTGAATACATCATCGGTGTTATTGATACAAAAAATTCTGAGGAAAAATAATAATATAAGGTAAAAAATGTCATTTATGCATTTTTATAAATTTATATTATTTATTTTATAAAATAAAATATTAGCCATCATAAGAACAAAAAAGATGACTTATCTTATTCTGGAAGATGGTTTGTAGCAAGAAATGCAACAAAACTAAGAAATTGCATTTCATTATTTATTGTAGAAATAGAAGAACTAATATCTATCTTTTCACTAGCCAAGGCACGTTGGCACGTTTCAGGTCCATCGCCAGCAACTTTAGCATCATAGTTTGCAGTTTGTGGATCTTCAACTAACTCACCCAACGAACTTTTAAACGAATAAACCAACTCATTGTAATCATTAGTTGCACATTCTTTAATGGCTTGAGATGAAGGGTATTTGCTAACCAAACTTTTTAGATAATTTTGAGCTTTTGTGGACTTGTCTATTGCCATCTCTAAGAATAATTTGCAAAGGGTAGTATAGTCTTTTGCTAAAGTTATTTGACGGTTGTCTTCAAAGACATTCAAGCAACGTTTTACGTCGTCTTTGGCAGCATCTTTGCATACAACTTCATACAATTTTGGAGTTGATGTCTGTGAAGTGACATGAGAAATAAAGATTAATAAAATGGTGAACAACAAGAATAATTGTGTGGAGGAATTCATTCTTTTTGTTTGTGATGGATTATGAAACTCAATTTTGGGTTACTAATTTATAGACATTATAGAGTCCTTGGTCCATTAAATGTTGGTCAACACTTAGGTTCCCTATATATAGACTTCTAAGAATTGTATAAAATCGGTCAAAATTAATAAATTGTATAAAAATTCGAGTTCTAATTTAAAACCATTTGATACTGTTATAAATAATAATAATAATAATAATAATAATAATAATAAAAGAGAATATTAATTTTAACCCATTTTAATATCTGATGATTATTATAATAAAGAAAATGTATTTAATAACCAAATATATGATTGCTAACGTTACAATGAATCAAAGGCAGTAAACCTATACTTAATGTGAATCGTGTGATAGAGCAGTAAATATATTAATATATATGCATTCTACCATAGGAAATTTTTTATATATAAAAGGATAATTTTCTATCACAACACTAAAAATAACATTTTACAGCGTTTTGTAGGGTCATAATGCTTACACCGCTTCTGCGGAAAGCGCTATTGTAGAGTTACATAGCGCTTTCACCTAATGTTTTCAGCGCTTTGGATATAAGCGCTGTAAAATATAACACCCACATAATATTTACAACGCTTTGTATACAAACGCTGTAAAATATAGTGCTCCCACATTATATTTACAACGCTTTTAGAGCACTTTGTATATACGTGCAGTAAAATATAGCGCTTTTACCTAATGACATGGTCTGTTAGAGTGCTTTTTATACCACGGCTATAAAATGGTGCATATTTGATAAAAATCATTTTCTTTAAATAAATAAAAACATATTTAAAACATTCTCTCACTAACCCAACAAATCCTCCTCTCCTCTACCATGCACCCTTTTCTCGTTGAACCCCCCTATATTGTGCGCCCATTTCTACTGAGTGATTGTTATGTCTGGTACTGTATTTATTAATTTGTTGTCATCACTAAAACTAATAAATTATTACCTGAGAAATCATATAAAATGTTACCTGATAGTAGATGGCATAAACTTGTTAAATCATGTAAACTATTACCTGAAAAATTAGATAAATTGTTACCAGATAAATCATATAAAATATGTTCTGTTTTGAAATCAGACTTGTTTGCATAACCTTGAACCTTGGTTTCCATTTTCCAATATTAGACTATATATACTATAGATCGGTATAATATTATCAGTAGCTTATTATTTGTGTAACACTGCATTCATATAGGTCATATAAAATAGATCGGGAATGGATTTCTACCAATCGGTTGTCAAAAGAGTACGAAATGGAGTGAAAGAGTTTGTTGAATTTGCAGTGAAGAATACAAAAGACCCATATCGAATAATTTGTCCTTGCTTAAAATATTGTTTTGTAAAACATGTTAGGGAAGACCTATTGGAAGGACATTTAGCATGGCATGGAATTGATCAAAGCTATACATGTTGGATAAGACATAGCTCAAAAAATCACATTAACTCAAAGTTTGATATAAACCCCGGTTCAATTTCATAGAGATTTAGATGGCTAGCAAATGGTTAGAGTTTACAAGTCTTTTCTTACACTGATTATGTAATTAACGGCTACACATTTTATACTAAAGAACAAGATGATCAAACCATTATGCAAAATAACGGAGTCAATCTCGTAGCTGAAGCGATATATATCTCAAGTCCAAAAGAAAAAGTCCAATATGTGCAAACCTATCATATTTTGGGGGTTATCGAGCACTTATGGGAGTTAGATTACACAATATTTTGTGTTCCCATATTTGGTTGCAAGTGGGTCGATAATAATAACGGCGTTCGGGTTGATGATTTAGGTTTCTTGCTTGTCGATTTAAATAGGGTGGGATACGAAGATGAGCCTTTTATTTTAGAATTGCAAGCTCTACAAGTGTTTTATGTCACTGATCCTGCTGGTGATAAATGGTCCATTGTCCTACCGACCAATAAAATAAGTGATGATAATAATAACAATGAAGATGTTGGTAAGGATTTTTTCTTTGCGACATCTCAACCACGTGAAATTGACTCAACTAATAATGGTTTATATCTTAGAGATCATTATGATGACATAATTTAGATTAATCCAATGTTTTATGGCATTAAGGGACAAATAAATGTGAATCCCACCAGGAAAAGAAGAAGGACAGCTTTTGGTGGTTAAGTGTTTTATATAAGCCATGTAATCTGAACTTATCATGTAATTTATACTAAGTTCATGTAAATTAAACTGCCAGAACTAATTTCATGTATTTTATACTTAGCAACCTATTTGACCTGCCAGAATTGAGCATTTATTGTTTAGCTTGAATTGTATTTGATTTTCTACTTATACCCATTTTCTGCCAGAACAAAGTTTGAACTGCTTAATTATACTGATTTTTTGCTTATACTGAACTTGAACGTAAAAAAACCTATGTTTGGCTAGGCATTTTCCTTGAACTTGAATTGATCCTAATTTGAACTGATCATGTAATTTAGCATTGATATATAGGTATTTAAGTAATTATCTAGAAAACAAATTCAAATATAGGTATTTTACAGAAACTGACCTGAAATTGTAATTTAGCATATTTAACTTGAATTGAACTTGTAATTTTACAGTGCTTTTTGTCCATTAGCGTTGTAAAAGGCTTTTAAAACCTAAATTACAAATAATTTACAGCGCTTTTATCTACAAGCACGGTACATGGCTTTTAAAAAGCAAATTGCAAATCATTTACAGTGTTTTTTGTCCATAAGCGCTGTAAAAGACTTTTAAAAACTAAATTATAAATCATTTACGATGTTTGTTCTATAAGCATTGTAAAATGCTCATATAGCGCCTTTTATATAGTCTTTCTATAAGCGCTATAAAAGGATTATAAGGCGCTTTTTATATATTCTTCTAAAGCGCTTTTTGTGGAAGCACGGTAATAGGTTATGTCTTGTAAAGTACTTTTTGATGAAGCAATGTAAAAGGGTTTTTAAGTAAACTGATATCAAGAAAACGCTTCATTTTCTTCTTCATTACATACTCTTCCTACGAACTTGGTAGTGCGAAACCTCTTCATTACGTACTTTCCATCTTCATTGCTCTCCATATGAACCTTATTGACCCTCTTCTCCCTAGTGCGAATCCTCTCATCATGAACCCTCTCAATACAAACTCTACTAATACTCTTGTAACTAGTGCGCCGTCTTCACACTGTTCCCAATCATTTCTACTTAAGTGAAGTCCTAACCCTAAACTCAGTGATTGTTATTGTCAGGTATTGTATTTATCAATTTGTTGTTGTCACTAAACTGGATGTTGAACTTATATTGCTACATAGACTTGTACTAGCATTGAACTTATACTACTACTTATACATGTCATATGTTGAGCTTATATTGAACCGAACTGAACTTATAATTATATTGTGCGAAATGTGTAGATAAATAGATTCGAATAATGATTTATCTCGTCAAAATGATGAAGTTGTCAATACTAATAGTTATGAAAACAAAGTTAAACGTGAGACAACTATTATGAAAAAGGTCATCAAAGCAAGAGGTAAGGGAATTAAATTTAAGGTATACTATATTTTGTTCCAAATTTGTTTTTATCTTTTTTGAAAGCATACACTTAGTCTATGAATTTATAAGGTGGGATGAAATCAAAGTGGCTAGCCATTTGAGCCCAACAGTTCAGTGATAGTAAGTTACATTGGTGATGTTGTTCGTCAAAATATCCTAATAACAGTTGATTATTAGAGAAATAAAGCTTTGAAGGATGCTAAACATATTGTGGAATGATATACAAGTAACTTTTTTCCATTGAAATACTTTTATTCAAACTCTGTCTTTTTTTGGTTTGCAGTCGGCTTTTAACATTGATGATGTGTGAAAAAATTATGTGCTTAGAGTTTTAAGAAAAATACACAGAGGATTTAGATCTCGTTTGTCAAATTTCTACTTAAGAGATCACGGTGGAAATTTGAATGTTGAAGCTCCGAAAATATACAAACACTATATAAGAAATGAAGAGTGAAGCACTTTTGTAGCTAAACGTTTAGACCCCGCTTTTGTGGTAATATTAATTTATTAGCATGTGTGTTTTATTCATATTCATAGTGTATTTTTTTACACGATTGTTATTTTATTTATATAGAGTATAAGTAAGACAAATCGCGAGAGAGCAAAAAATCCAATGCATCCATACAAAAAATTGTGTTGCAAAAGTTTTAAAGTAAACATCCCTTTTATACAATGTGGTAGATTATAAACTATAGTTTCTAACTAATATTTTGTTTATGTGTTAACGACTAGCTTCTAGAGACAACTATAGTTTCTAACTAATAAGGATGGAATAGTTGATAATGAAAATGTTTAACAAGGGATAGAACAATGTGTAAGTATATTATCACTTTAATATTTTTTGATATTGTCTTTTAAAAATGATATTGAACTAATCTTTTTAATACTACATGTATTTTAGGGGAATCTAGAACAATGTTATGAAAATTCATAGGAGAATAAACAAGTTAGTTATATGGACATACTTGGTAAGGTATTTAAGGTTCTTGAATTTTCTGGCCATGTGAGGGGTAAAGGATTTTGCGTAACTGCAAATAGCTTATTTTCACATGAGAAGTGCACATATCCATCTAATAAGCAAGTACTAGATAAGCTGAAATTCCTAATAGAGCAAATTGCGTATTTGGTGAAAAAGGATAAGGAAAAGCAATTTTGGGAGTATCAACGTGAAATATAATTAAATAGTAAAAATGGTAGTTGCAACATTGGTTGTAAAAGTGTTCCAGAGGTAATTCATTACTTAATGAAATAAGAAATTCATCCAACTTAATTGTTTCACATACTTAAGTATTAATCATTGGTTTAGGGTGTCTGATCTAGTGTGTTATATTTATCCTCCCTTACTCATCACATGGTTGGAAAAGGAACATTGTACGATACATTGGGATAAGTATTACACCATAATCCGATCCATGTCAGCCATGTTAAAGGTTCACATGGAGATATGAAGTATTTTGGAGAAGCAATAGGTAGTTATGTGACATGGCCCAAAAATCTTGTTGGCTGGTTCAACCTCATTTTTTTTTTAAGATTCAAGCAAAATACACCCGAAATATTAACAAAGTTGATTCAAAATATAAACCCGTCGCACCTCAAAAGCAGGTTTGTGGAAAAATATTTATTCAATCACTAATTTATTTAGCTGCTTCTCCTGGAATATGTTTCTCCTAAATCTGCTAGAAATCCGCCACACCGCAAGTGCAGGTTCGTGGTAAAAATAAATCTTCTAAAATTCAAAAACTATATTGTGGAAAATCAGTTGTTGCTCTTAAAATAAGTCATTCACGCCTTTCTCGATTTTGGTTGTGTCTTGATATAAGAACAAAAATAAATATGGAGAGCAATGATGCAAGTATCATACACATGGATAAATGTATTTTCGGAGATGAGTATGAATAATTACTTAATAAAGAACACATATATGAACTTCATAATCATAATGAGTTGAGTGCTATTGTCATCAACATATACACTAGGTAATGTAAAACAGTTTATTTAATGTAAAAATTACTTTTAATAGTTTATTTCTCCGATGGTTTTGGTATTTAACCGAATGATTTTACCCTTAACTCGAGATGCTATCAGTTTTCCCTCTTGGATGAGATTGCAATAAAAAACCCTAACCAAATCTGGATAAACAAGACCTTTGTAACCTATAAACTCTTCAACATGTTGTGCTTTGAGCAACGCAGGAAATTTAAAGTCAGAGAAAGAGTTTAAGGTACCATATTTTGGAATGATAAGTCGCTTGTCAGAGTAGAATGTGCGAAAACGATCAATTTCTTTCGGTGTATGTAGAAGCTGGGATAAATCCGTGATGTTAGGATTCCTTGTTCGTTTTCTTGAGGGACCCACTGCTGCATGCTTGGTTCGTGGTCCTCGTTTGCGGGCATCCATGGTGAGAAAGGAGGTTTTGGTGAAAATTGGTTTTTAGAGAAAATGTGAGATATGTGAGAAATCTGAAGATGAATGACAAGAGAGAAGTAAAGAGTGATGTAGTTTGCTATGTTGGGTGAATGGGTAACTGAGTGAAAGAAGGATGGACGAGATTTTGGGAGAGGAGAGAGAAAGCTACAGTTGTGTATTCGAATACCCAATATAAAATAACCCTAAAATGTGAAACAACTATTATATTTGGGCAAAAACGCGAAGGTGTATTCGACTAGACCTTCTTGTATTCGAATACACATTATTCTGGGAACGTGTATTCGACTACACATAAGATGTATTCGAATACAGGAAATTCTGGAAAAGTATGTATTCGAATACAAATATTGGTATTCGACTACATAAGCAAAGTTTTGCTTAAAAACTGAGTTTTTATGAAAATCGCAAGATGTAATACACAAATTTATATATCAAACATTTATGTTAGAGTAGAATGACAAAAAATAATAATTTTATGTACTCAAACATTTTTTCTAATTTGAAAAACTATTAAAATTCATGTAACAAAACAAACATTACACTTCTTAATTTGATATTCAACCAATGAGATATTGATCCAACAATATATATCTCAATCTATTCAGAGACGATGTTAAACTACATTATAGAAGGCATGTTTTCAAGCCATCCATCATAATTTAAGAAAGACGATAAAGTATAATCATCTAGATTTAAGCTACTTGGTTGTTTCTCCCACTTAACACGGTTCATGGTATTGGATCCTAGTCCAGTACAATTTATTTCTGCGTAAACAGTATTTTTCCTGCATAAAATTGTACTTATATTAAAAAAATTTATATATAACAAAAATATAAATCGAATATTGAATATGTTAATATAAAAAATTGTATACAAAATTAGAGAATAAAATTGTATTTAATTATCAATATTTATATGAAATAGTCATTTAAACTTACTCTTGGCCATCTGTTAAATTCCAACTATTCCATCCTTGGGGAGTTACTACAGATGAAAGATATGTTTCCCAAAATATAACTCTTGAGTAAGGGCCCCATGGTCTTCCAAGATTCACTTGACCTGTTCCAACAACAGACCCTCCCTTAAAAATAAATCCATTTGAATCATTTGCTGAATTTCTTTTTTGTGCAGTGACAAAACCAATAGGTCCATCTTCACCTACTACGGCATTCATCACACAATTCTACAAGTCAAAATTCATGGAAAAATAAATACTTCATTATTGAATCAATGAAAACAAAATGTATATTTATATAATTGTAAACAAGTGGTTAATGTTGTTTCATTTGAAGGGTTAAGTCAAACTCAAGTAATATACAAATTATATTTTTTTACGTTGAAAGAGTTTGGGATCAGACACTTTTCTGACATTTAGTGGATCCTCTCACTAAGATAATAAAATGAGAATAAAAATTGAATATATTACCTCAAAATAAGTTTGACCTTCACCAAAAATAAAGTCATATGCACCTTGAATAAAACAATTTTTAAAGTAAGAACGTCTGTCTCCTGCGAGCAATGTATCTTGATAACCGAAGAAATTACAATCGTGTATTATGGATTGATCACCATATACACTAGCTGCAACTGCAGGTTCGCCAGGTCCATAAGTGTTCTACAATTATATAACAAAATGCATTAGAAACATTTGGAGAGTTATCAATTTTGTTGCTTTATCCCTTTATTTCATTTTTCTTTTACCTTGAATGTAATGCCACTCAAAATAATATTAGATGGGTTTGACATGAATGTAGCACTCATAGATGTGCCTCTAGTTCCAAATGAATCATTGTAAGTAATAGTTGTGGTGTTGCTACCCGATCCTTTTAAAATAATGCATGGTTTTCCAAGTGGTATATGAACCTTTTCCCTACACAATTTCAATTGAAGTATTAAGACATAAAATGAATTTAATATTTAATATAAACTTAACATAGAACAAGATTTCAACTTACTTGTATATATATTCCTTATATCAAATATAAACATAAAAAACTTACTTGTATATGCCAGGATTTATTTTAATCATAACCCAATTTTTATTTTGACTCTTTATAGAGTCAATGGCAGCTTGGATTGTTACAAATGCTCCTTTTCCATGTTGGTCAACAATAATAGTATTTGTAACTTGATTTCCACCACAATCTATGGCTCTACCAAAATAAAAACAACTAATAAACAATACTAAGGAGAAGATCTTCATTTGTGGTAGAAGTTTCCTTGTTATATTTAATTGGTGACAATTGTATCTTGCTTTCAAGCATAACACTTACATATTCAAGCAACTCTTCTTCCTTCTCTCCTCCCTTTATAGTTGTCAAAAATCAAAAAATCAAAAATAATAATTAATTGATTAAATAATAAATCATCTTAATTAAAGGGCATATATAAGATATTTTCCTAATTATTTTATTTTATGGCATTTATTTTTAAAAAATTATTTAAACAGATTTTTAATATGTTTTAACTTTCTATAAAAAACATATTTAAACTTACACACAATAACGAACATTAATCACTCAGATTTTCCTTATTAATAATCAATTAATCCAATCAATTCTGATTAAAAGTCGTGTTGAATTTGACTAGTTAATTTATTGTTTACCATACATAATTATATATTTATATATTTTTTTATGTTATCATATTTATATTATGTTAAATAATATTATAAATCAAATAACATCATTATATATATAAAACATGTAATGCACTATAGTTAATATTATGTTTAGAATTTAGAACAGATGAAATATTTGAAAAATATGTTATTAAACTAATATGTAATGTCTAAGAGAACTATAAATAATAAAGTAATATATTAATATAACATCTCATATTAGTAATAAAATAAATAAATATTAAAATTTAGCTATGCAGTTCAATTTAGTTTCTAAAAGAAAAATAAAAATCTGATACGTTCCTATCCGTTCTCACAAAATGAAGTTCTATAAATCCATTAAAGATAGTTTTATGATCTTCTTGATTTTTAGGAAAATCTTTTTTGGTTTTTAATATTTTTTTCAATTGGAATGAGATCGTATTATATATATATATACATATATAGAGAAAATGTGAATGTGACCATACCTAAATATACCTCCAAATAATGTCTCTAGTTCCAACCAAATAAGAAAGTTGAAAATTAATAAAAATAAACAAAAAGTTAATATTAATTTCTTATTGTATGCAAGTTTTCTCACAAGAGAAAAACCGTTTACGATATAACTTTTATCGGTCCAAGTATACATAAAGATCTCGAGTCTCAAAAACACACACACACACTAGATTAAATCCTTTGATTCATTATATTGGCGAAAAAAATGTCAAACAACTTTTCTCCTTATTTATGTTACTAATTAAATTTTGAAGCAATTTCCTTTGTAATTTTTATATGCATTTTTTTTATAAGGAAATATTTTATTCAATTACGTAAAGGGGTGGGTATTATATATGATAATGGTTTGTCTATATGTAACCTATTACACCATGTGGGAAAATATTAATTGAAAATAAATTGTTGGCTATGAAAACTTATAATGTTTAAAAAAATATTAAATATCATTTAATTTAAATAATAAATGTGATATTAAACAAAATATATAACAAGTATGTAATTTTGCTCAGTAATGGGTTTATTCCTTCTTCGCTTGACAATCCTTGTATAAGGTTTGTATTATGATTTTTTGTTCATGAATGTGATTTTAGTAGCTTTATTTGCTCTATTCAAAACTCATGTTGCTATTAAGAAGGTTTCTAAGGTTATTCAGAGTGTTAAGGAGTATACATCTCAAATAACATCTTTATTCAACTAAGGCATTAAAAATTATTAATAAAACTATTAAGTATATTAACTTAATATAAAGAAATTTATTTTGCTATAAATTTTAAAATTATTTATTTTGTTCAACTGAAAGATTAAAAGTTGTGTTAAATTTTTATAAAAATAATTATACATGCGTCTAGTTATATCTCATCAAATAGATAACTATGAGAGAGTAATATTATAAATCAAAGTGACATTAAAAGATTGAAATTGTGAGAAAGTTATTCATAGTTTAATTTACCAACTCTATGATTTGGTTTATTATCCTTAT
>JBBPBT010000217.1:3667625-3689291 GCA_037974875.1 Cicer bijugum
CCCCCCACCCTCTTAGGCGTACTTCTTTACACACAATTGGCATCAGAGCAGGTTAAGGTAACTTACTCCTCGATCAAATATACATGGCTTCCGCACAACCTGTTTTTAGAGATGGTGGTAGCAGTACCAAGCCACCATGTTTTGCTGGAGAGCACTACGATAAAAGAAAAGTGTTGTTCAATAAGAAGGCTAAGAATATATTGCAATCTAAACTAGGAATGGATGAATTTTTTCGGATATCTCACTGCAAAACAGCAAAAGAAATATGGGATACGTTGGAAATAACTCATGAAGGCACCATTGAGGTAGAAAGATCTAAACTCAACACACTATCACAAGAATATGAGTTATTTCGAATGCAGACCGGAGAGTCTATTCTAGACCTGCAGAAAAGGTTCTCTCACTTAACCAATCACTTGACAGCACTTGGAAAAGTCTTCACCAATGATGAACTAAATCTAAAAGTGCTAAGATCATTGACAAGGGCTTGGCAACCAAAAGTGACAGTAATATCCGAAAAGAAAAGCCTATCCAAAATGTCTCTTTCTGCACTGTTTGGAAAACTTCAAGAGCACGAAATCGAACTTGGAAGGCTAGAACGAAATGAAAGTCAAGAAAAGAAGACCAAAAATATTGCTCTAAAGATCGAATCAAAAGAACAAATCAAAGATGACGATTCAGATGAAGATGAAAATATTATCTTTCTTGTTAAGAAATTTGGTAAGTTTCTTAAAAATGACAGAACATTCAAAAAGAAAAGTTTCAAGAAGAAAGATAATTCTACATCAAATCAAAACTACACTTGCTTTGAATGTGGGAAACAAGGACATATTAAAGCAGATTGCCCAAACCTTGCTAAGAAGAATGCCATGAAAAAGAAAGACTTCAGGAAAGCATACATAGCTTGGGAAGACAACGAAGTAAGTTCATCTTCAGAAACAGAAAGTGAAGAGTGCACCAATGTTGCATTAATGGCCTCGCATCAATCAGATGATGAAGAAGAGGTTAGTAATATAAACTCTCTTCATTATAATAAAACTAATAGTGAATTAATTATAGAATACAATGATGCTCAAAATGCAATAAAGGAATTACTTATTGAATGTAAAAATCTGTGTAAACTAGTGTCAACACAAAAGAAACAAATCTCAAGTTTACAAGAAAAAGTTGACATTATGGAGAAAAATTCTGAAAAACTAAAACAGAATTTTACATGCAATAAATGTGATTCCCTCTCTTTTAAAATTGTTCAATTAAATAGTGTGATTGAACGATACGAAAAGGGACAATTAGGATTGGAAAATGTCTTAAATATGCAAAAATACTAAAACGACAAAAGTGGTATTGGATATTCAAAATTTGATAAACCAAATTTGAACAAGACTATTTTTGTTAAAGCAAGTAATCAATCTAATCAAGAAAAGACTATAGTTATGAAAAAAGATGATCTTTATAGAAAGAAAATTATTCAAAATAAATTTCATACATATGCTACTAATAGTAGATTTAAGCCTACTTGTTCTTATTGTGGTCTTCATGGTCATACACCTAATACATGTCATATTAGAAACATTAGTGTTCCAAGTGGGCATTACATATGGGTAAAGAAAGGTACTAACCATCAAGGACCCAAAGCACATTGGGTACCTAATAAAGTTTGATTTCAATTTTGTAGGTATGCAAGAAAGATACTTCAAATATGTGGTACTTAGATAGTGGATGCTCAAAACATATGACAGGTGATGTAACAAAATTTTCAGCCTTAATACTTGAGTCAAAAGGACATGTAGTATATGGAGACAACAACAAAGGAAAAATTTTAGGCATTGGAAAAGTCGGTACAACACCATCCCCCTCAATTGAAGATGTCTTATATGTTGAAGGTCTAAAACACAATCTCATAAGCATCAGCCAGCTTTGCGACAAAGGATACAAGATAGTTTTTAATAAAGATGAATGCTTCATCCAAAATGAAGCTACAAATTAAACTCAGTTTGTCGATGCTGTAAACGCAACATGCTATGTTTCCAACCGGGTAATCATTAGGCCAATTCTTAAGAAAACTCCGTATGAACTTTATAAAGGAAGAAAACCCAATATCTCTCACTTCCACATTTTTGGATGTAAGTGTTTTGTGTTAAATAACGGTAAGGACAACCTTGGAAAATTTGACGAAAAAGTTGATGAAGGTATATTTCTCGGTTACTCTTTATCGAGTAAAGCATTTAGTATTTTTAATAAAATAACTTTATTAGTTGAAGAATCAATGCATGTAACTTTTGATGAAACTAACCCCATAAAAGAGGAAAATATTATTTCTTGTGATGATGATGTTTTTGAAAGTGATGATCCAAGCAAAGAACTTCAAACTAATCAACCAGAACAAGAAAGTGAAGTCAATATTGAAAGGCAAAGTGATGATCTTCCTAAAGAATGGAGAACCCATAGATATCATCCTATTGATAACATCATAGGTGATATAAATAAAGGAGTCACAACAAGATTAAAATTGCAAGATGCTTGCTAAAACATGGCTTTTGTTTCTCAAATCGAACCCTCCAAAATTGGTGAAGCACTTAAAGATGATCAATGGATACTTGCCATGCAAGAAGAACTCAATCAATTTGAAAGAAGTCAAGTATGGGAACTTGTTCCTAATCCTGGAAATAAACACACCATTGGTACAAAATGGGTGTTTAAAAATAAACTAGATGAGAATGGCATAGTTGTTCGCAATAAAGTTAGATTGGTCGCTCAAGGATACAATCAAGAGGAAGGGATAGACTTTGACGAAACATTTGCTCCGGTAGCAAGATTAGAGGCAATACGTTTACTAATAACATGTGCTTGTTCCATGAATTTTGAGTTATATCAAATGGATGTCAAGAGCGCCTTTCTCAATGGATACATAAATGAAGAAGTCTATGTCAAACAGCCCCCTGGGTTTGAATATTCCAAAAATCCCTCACACGTTTACAAATTGAAAAAGGCTCTTTATGGTCTAAAACAAGCTCCAAGAGCTTGGTATGACAAATTAAGCACCTTTTTATGTGAACGAGGATTTGACAAATGGGAGGTTGATAAAACTTTATTTGTTAAAAGAGATAATGGTCACACATTATTGGTTCAAATTTATGTTGATGATATAATATTTGGATCAACCGACAATGACATATGTGAAGAATTCTCTTCAACAATGCTAGGAGAATTTGAAATGTCCATGATGGGAAAATTAAACTATTTTCTTGGACTTCATATCAAGCAACTTGAGCACGGCATCTTCATCAATCAAGCAAAATATTGTAAAGAATTACTAATGAAATTTGAAATGGAAAGTTGCAAAGAAAGTACAACTCCAATGGGCTCCGGAACATATGTTGATAAAGATGCATCAGAAATTTCAATCGACATATCCAAATATCGAGGTATGATTGGATCATTATTATATCTAACAGCTAGACGGCCAGATATTATGTTTAGTGTTTGTCTGTGTGCAAGATTTCAGGCAGATCCGAAAAACTCGCATCTAGTAGCTGTTAAAATTAAGAATTATGAAGTATCTGAAAGGAACGACAAATGTAGGCCTATGGTACCTCAAGGGTAGCATATGTATCCTAGTTGGATACTCTGATTCAGATTATGCGGGATGCAAAATGGACCGTTAAAGCACCAACGACACTTGCCATGTCTTAGGCAATGCACTAGTTTCATGGTCTTGTAAAAAGCAGGCTTGTGTTGCACTTAGTACTGCTGAAGCTGAATACATTGTAGCAGGAAGTTGTTGTGCCCAGATTCTCTGGCTCAAACAACAATTACATGACTATGGAGTTGATATCGAATGCGTTCCCTTAAGATGTGATAACACAAGCGCAATAAACATCTCGAAGAATCCAATCATGCACTGTAGAACTAAACACATCGATATCCGACATCACTTTCTACGGGATCATGTGCTTAAAGATAATGTTGAGGTAACATTTGTTGATACACACAATCAATTGGCTGATATATTTGCAAAACCGTTACCTAAAGACTCATTTTATAAAATCCGAAGAGAACTTGGTATTTTGAGTGAAAATGATATTTAACCATTGCATGATATACATAGTTGGTCATATCTCTTATTTCCTGTTGATTATTTCTTTTTGATATATGAATTTGTGTATTACATGATGCAATTTTCATAAAAACTGAGTTTTTTAAGCAAAATTGTGCTTATGTAGTCGAATACAAATGTCTGTATTTGAAACATACTTTCCCAGAATTTTCTGTATTCGAATACAATGTATGTGTAGTCGAATACACGTTCTCAGAACACTATGTATTCGAATACAAGAAGGTGTAGTCGAATACACCTTCGCGTTTTTGCCCAGATATAAAAGCTGAATCACATATTTAGGGTTATTTTCTACTTTCGTATTCGAATACATCCCCAATTCCTTCTCTCTTTTCTCAAAAACTCATCCATCCTCCTTTCACTCAGTTACCCATTCACCCAACCTAGCAAAATCAATTACTCTTTACTTCCTTCTTGCCATTCCTCTTCAGATTTCTCACAAATCTCACATTTTCTCTAAAACCCATTTTCACCAAAAATATCCTTTCTCACCACGGATGCTCACTAACGAGGACCACGAACCAAGCATGCAACAGTAGGTCCCTCACGAAAATGCACCAGGAATCCTAACATCACGGATGTATCCTGGCTTCTACACACACTGGAACAAATTATGTGAATGAGGTGATATTTCTATGTATGATGCGTATGTTTCCCTCTGTCGGTTTGATAGACGCACCCTCTGTCGGTTTCCCTCTGTGGAACAAAAGAGAACTCATGCAGGCTTCAAATATGCCCAACAACGGTATGGTGTGGGAAATCTTGCTGTTGATTATCGGCTTCTGCACTATTTTCTTAGCTACATTCTAGTTCCAAAGGCTGGAAATTACTCCCAAATTTCGGAGTTTGAATTACAAATTATGAATTTCATGTATGAAGGTCGTCAATTAAATTGGGCTTTTTTTGTCAAATCTATTATGTTTGGATCTCGCGAGGCAATTGGCTTACCCTATGCAAAGGAAGTTTCCCGGATTTTGGAACACTTTGGAGTGGACTTCTCTGATGAAGTTATGTTTACACCCACCAAAGAAAATATGATGGATTTAGGTGTCTTGCCTAGCATGCGAATAATATGGAATGAGGAGCTTGAAGCTTTCGTGCATAAAGGTGATCATGCTCAACCATCTGATGCTGCACATGATGACAATGCTGGACCCTCAAACGTTGCTGCTCAAGGAGATGAAGATGGCGAGGAAACTGCGTCTGATGATGATTATATCTCAAATCAAATGATCGTGACTCGCCTTGATTCTTTCCAAACATTTTTCCAAACTCAATTCAAAAATTTGACCACCTCTATCGACACTCGCTTCAACAATATTGAAACTACTATTGCTCGCAATCATGACGCTCTATCTCAGGACATTAGTAGTTTATCATACAAAATTGATCATTTCCACATTCCGACAGATTTTGATTAAGTCCCTTAGTTGGCATGTATTTGTACTAATTTAACCTTTTGTACTATGTACTCCTGTGATCTTTGTTTTATGTACTCATTTGTCATTTGGATTATGGTCTATTTTGTATTGCTAAAGTTACAATGTGTTATGTATTAACTTTTATGATGTTATGACTTAATTTCCCATTATGACATCCTCCTTGTTCACTTATATGCTGTTTATCCTCACAACTTGTGTGTCTCTTTTTCTATTTTTTTCTTCTTTTTGATCATGTCAAAAGGGGGAGAAAATTTGATATTGTTGTTGCATTTTAAACCTTGTAGGTACTCAAAAGCAATTTTTTCAATTCATCACATACAACAAAGGAGTATGCATATATTACGGGGGAGCAATGAGTTCAACTATACACTCTCTTCACAACAACAACATTTTGTTATAATCAAAAAGGGGGAGAATGTAAACTACATGTTTTTGATGACGACAAAGACCACCGATTATGGACAATGCAACAAGATCAAAAAGAAGATCAAATATCTTCACAATAAACATCAAAATCCAAATAATAGATGATAAAATGTAAAGGTATATGATACAAATCAATAGTTCAAATATATGAGAACAATTCATATTTACATATGCATTTAACATATTTTCAAAAATCAAAAGCAACATTAACAAACCATTTAAAACCATATTTTTGACAAATTGCATAAGTGTATTCGAATACACCATGTTGAATTCGAATACAACTTAAGTCGGATGCAAAAATTTAAATGTTGTATTCGACTACATCCATCTGTAGTCGAATACAAGTTAAGTCAGTGGCCAAAATTCCTTTTTGTGTATTCGACTACACCCATCTGTAGTCGAATACAAGTTAAGTCAGTGGCCAAAATTCCTTTTTGTGTATTCGACTACACCCATCTGTAGTCGAATACAAGTTAAGTCTGAGGCTAAAAGTCACTAATCTGTATTCTACTACACCAATGTTTATTCGAATACAAGATGTAAAATTTGAATATTTTTGAACGTTACAAAGAGGTGTATTCGAATACACATATAATGTATTCGAATACACCTGAAAACATTACAATTTTTCAAATTTGGGATGGCTCTAGAACGTTGTAATTTTTCATCAAACCTCTTGGATCAATGGTCACGAATCTGAAGGGATGTTTTATGGAGTATAAATACCCCCATAACTTCATATCAAAGACACACAATCCTTGAATCAACACATTGAACAACATTGAATAAAATTCTGTTTTTTTTTTTTTTACTAAGTACTTGCATTCCATTTTTCATATCATTCTAAAAGGTTCTCAAGTACTTGAATTGCTATTGGATTGTTTATCAGTATACCTCATCTTAGTCTTATTCAAACCTTATTGTATCAGTTGTAAAAGATAGCTTAATCTAAGATAGTGGTGTGCTATCTTAGAAGTTTTGTTAGAAGTTTGTAGCAAGAATCCCAGGGTGGGAGTTGTACATTTTCTGACAAGTATTTGATTAATCTCTTGTGGTGTGGAAGAGGACTGGACGTACCCTTGGTTATAAGGGGAACCAGGATAAATCTTAAAGTGTCCATTTACTTATTGTAGTTTATTATTAAGCCTTTTGTTAAACTCAGAAAATTCAACTACCATATCACTAAAAACAATAAAATTTACTAACACCTAATTCACCCCCCTCTTTTAGGCGTACTTCTATACTCACAATTTATTCTCAAACTACAAAATAATAACATAGTATCAAATAACAAACATAAGAAAGTCATCTATTACATAATTGTCAATCAACGACTACAAAAAGTAAACATTACTATGAGAGCAAGGTTTGTCTAGTGATAGGTTGTCTAAATCATCATCGTAATGAGGATGCGAAGGAGGATGGCTTGCACTAGATGTTCCACCAGCTGATTGACAGTGTTAAACGTCAATTTTATCTACAAAAAATTGTTTTAATGCATCAAAATCTCTCTCTAACTTCATTGAATGCTCCCTAGCCTCTTCAGCGACCTTCGTTGCCACTTGAGCTTGGGCACTTTCATCCTGAACAATTTGTTAAGCTCTAATTCAAGTTTCCATATTCGCTTTAAAAGACATCGCAGTCATATAATTAGAAGGATTTTGGGATTGTTGTGTAAGCGATATACACCCATATCGGAGGTTAACAAGCAAGTCTCTCGTATCATAAATTTGACCACGAGTACGACTCCTTGCAGGTTGTGTCCATATCTATAGTATTGTCGCTCCATCTACCTCTTTAGCAGCATCTCCACTTGTTTTGCCAAGTTGTGTTTGTACTTTCTCCATTTTTTTTTTAATGTTCCCTAATCAATGGAAAAAAATTAATTAGGTAATATATTATCCAATTTCAAAAGTAAATTAAACAAAAAACTCAAGATATATATAACATACTAACTTACACCAATACATGTATAATAAAGGGATTGCTCTCTTAGGACTCTTGGTATAAATGAGATCATATTCTTTTTTGGTTGATTTGTAATATAAAAAATTTCCATAAAGAATTTACATAAATAAAGAACATACATATGTAGATTTTGTGCGACTATCAACCCAAACGCCATTTTTCCTCTTATGGGTTGTCAAAAACAATTCATCGGGAAGTAAATCTCATTGAAGGGTATTGCTCTACAACTAAAATCAAGATTATTGGACTACAATTAAAATAAAATCTAGATTATTGGATCACAACTCACAAGTAGATATCATAACATTAAATTGCATTAATTTTAGGTAAATTTGAATTTAATACATATGAGCAAAAGTGCATCATCAATATGAGTTTTGTGGCCTAATTTGTGGATAGCTCTGCCACTTGTTGATGTTCGATTGGTCTTATTTTGGTTGGAAATGTTCTGGAACGATATACCTTCCCAATATGCTTGAAGACCAGTCCAAGCATCCTCACCTATCCAACATGTTTGAGTCTCTTTCTTCCTCACCTTTGTAAGCATATTTGATAGTCTTGTAGCGGCCTTTTGTTCAACACACGTTTCATCATATCATTATCACAAGGATCACACGACACCTTCTCTTTCAGATATACAAATTGGTTGTTTTGAATCCCTATTCACAAAATCTTTAACACCAATAACATACTCCTTTTTCAATCCGTGGAATTTTCATGTACTCTATTGTACATCCAAGTACGACCCAGTTACTATAAAACAAACACTTAACTTGTCAACCACTAAATAAGTTTGAAAATATATAGAAATAAAAAAAATGTATTAAGAATGATCCACTTTCTATATTCACATGTATATTCCCCAATAACTCTTCTATATTCCACATTTACATAATAAATATTTCTTAGAAACATGAAATATGAAAATCTATAAACTCAATATGTATTACTTTTTCAAGTTTAATCTTGCAAAACCCATAACAAGCCCAACAATAAAAACTACCCCTTGTATGTGACTTTGTTAGATTTTGTCTGAAAAATAACCAAAGTTTAGACACAATCAACTGCCAAATGAAAAATAAATTCAAAATTAACAAGCGATACATTGATTTGAAAAGAAACAGTTAATCTAAAACATTTTCAAAAAAGTGAACTTACCAATTTTATTCAATATATCTTAGACATATTGAATAAATTTGAAAATCATTCAACTTTATATTCGTTACTTTCTATCTAGTTTCAGTAAGACAATTTAGTAACTTTATACTCGTTACTTTCTATAAGTAACAACCTATCTATTTTATTAAGTCTAGAAGTTAATTAATGAAACTGTTAATTTAAAAATAAAATAATTAGTTTGAATTTTGATTAATTAAGGAAGGGGCACTAAATTAATATTTTAATTAATGAAGGGCAAAAATATAAAATGTTCTTCTTCTTCTTCTTCCCGTTACCATGAGCAAACCCAATATTGTTTATCCCAATCTCCAAATCTCTCATTTCCCTTAATTTTCAAAATCCTTTAAATCGAAAAGCTTCTTAATAATTTTTAAAATCATTTTTAAACCTTGCATGTCCAAATTTGTCCCTAGACTTCTAGAAATCAGACTCAACCAATGAAGCATGGGAGAATCACCTAAAATTGGAGAACTTGAGCCAAAGCTGCAATTCAACAAAATGGTGAACTCAAAAACCAATTTAATCAGAACATCATCTTGTCCCTTACTACAAACAATGAGTTATTTTTATTCAAGTTTTTTCTTATGTCATGTGAGATTGGGATATAATTTTATAAAAAAAATTTGAAGTTGTTCGGGAATGAGGGGAATGGAAGATAAAAACTAAAATAACAAGAAAAAAAATAGGAAATCTAGCCAATAAATATTTCATTGAAATTTTAGCTTATCTCTATTAATTTAGAACGTGTATTTTGTTTATCCATGGTTGTGATGTTTGTGAATGAATTATATTTTAGGAATAATTGATGTGCATAATTAGATTTATGGTCAATATGTTTGTCGAGCTTGACTTATGCTCGTTACTACTGCTGCCTCTAATGTGTATGTGAAACTGTAAGCTTTGTTACATTAACTTCTTCTAGTAAGATTGTTTTGGTCAATGAAATTCTTTAAATAAACTGTTTTGGGGTTATTATGGATTATGATTATTAGAGTGTGAAGAAATAATTTTTTTTTGCATATAGGTGTTTTAAAATTGCATGCAAATGATTATTCATGACTTATGTTGTTATTAATTTCATGACTCTTGTGTTGTTATTAAATGATAACTCTGATATTGTTTCAATTTTCATGACTTTGATGTTCATACTATTTTCACAACTATAGTGTTATTTCTATTTTTCTGTCTATGATTTCAGTTTTGAATTAAGGACTTAGAATTAAATTATTACGGGTTTAATAAAGACATTTCATACAACATTTACAAGTTTAGTACAATTTCATTAATGAGATCATGCATGGCTTTATTCACGGTGGGACATTCAAGTTATTCTAAAACATATAAAATTGGGAATAAATGGATTTAAACAAATGTATTTAATTGAATGAAAATAAATGAGTTGATAGTAATAAAAATCATTATAATGGTCATCATTTGAATGAAAAGAAATCTAAAAAAAAAATGAATCAATGGTAATAAAAATCATTATAATGGTGATCAATTGAATAAAAAAGAAATAGAAAAAAATGAATCATTGGTAATAAGAATTAGTATCATGGTGATCAATTAAATGTAAAAAAACTGAAAAGAAACAGATTAATGGTGATCAAATGTCAATTATTCGCTTGTCTTTTATAACATACACCCAAAAAGTCTCTAAATAGTCGATAGCAAGAGTAGAAAGAAAGGGTACGATTGAGAGCACAAAAAAAAAAAAGAGAATATTAGGCAAAAGAGGAGAAGAGAATATGATCTTGGGAAAATCAGTCCAGCAAAAACCAATTCAGAAATAAGTTATCACTTTCTTATTGTTTCTCTAATTTTCTTCTTATTAGTCTTTGTATTGCATCATTTGAAAAAATGTTATTTTTTTTCCTTTCTCTTTTTCTGTTTATGCAAAAATAAACTCATACGTTAAGCTTTTATTTTTCTAAAGTTGTTTGTTCTTAAAATTATTTTCTTGGCAACACAAAATACTAACGGAGTCTTTTACATCGTTTTTTCTGACAAGCGTTGTAAAAGATGCGATGTGGTATATCTTATAACGTTTGCGCATAACGTTATAAGGCTTTTACAACGCTTGTCAAAAAAGCGCTATAAAATGAAGCGCTTTCGCGTATTATTTTACAGCGCTTTGCTCACAAGCGCTGTAAAAGCCATGCGCTTTCAAATAATTGAACTACCTATTACAACACTTTTTCCACAAGCGCTGTAAAATACTTGCGCTTTCGTTGAATTTAACTACGTATTACAGCGCTTTTTTCACAAGCGCTGTAAAATATATGCGCTTTCATTGAATTTAACTACCTATTACAGCGTTTTTTTCACAAGCCCTGTAAAATGCATATTGCAAATAATTATATACGTTGGAAGCCCTCATATCATATCCTCTACATATTTCAAAACCCTAATATCCTCTACGTACTGTGCAGCCATCTACGTTGTCTCATGTATTTTTTAATTTGTTTTTGTCAAAAAAATCTTTATAATCTCTTCTATACATATATACCACATGATCTGTTATGTTTTAAATCTCTTCTACACATATATACCACATGATCTGTTATGTTTTGAAATTGTCAAAAATTGTCAAAAACTCATTATAGTTAGTTTTTCCTTTAAGATTAAAATTAATGGTCGCAGCCGTGGGATGAAATTTAATCCTTGCTTGCTGCACCACATCACTCAGCCCGAATCGTTGGTGACCTTTGTGTCGTGACATATTCGACAACGCACGGGCAAATCCTTTAACATGTTGCTTTATCGTCACGTTCATCTATTTCGTTCACATACCGCCACATTACATCGTTTTCTAACAAAAAAAATTAATTTTTCTTTCTATTAAATCAAAAATAAAAGGATACAATCTGTGAACAGACCTCTCACCTTTTATTATTATTATTATTATTATTATTATTATTATTATTATTATTATTATTACATTTCCATTATGTTGTTTTCTAACAAAAAGCAAATTTTCTTTACTTTAAAATAAAAAATAAAAAAATACAATTAGTGAACATGCATCTCACCTTTTTTGTTACTATTATTATTATTACTATTATTATTATTATATTTTTATCTTTGGATACGTATATAATAATTATTATAATAAAAAATAAGTAAAGTGGAATAATAATAAAAATCAAACAATACATAATTATTTTCTACCCAAGAAATGTGTGTGTTTTGATTTTCCTACTGCATCTGGGGATATGTAGTTGCAAGGTTTTCTCTTGTCAAACCAAATTAATAAAAAAATATTTTTTTCCTTCTATTAATAATGTAAATAGTTTATTTTCTTTTTTTTTTTTATTATTCTTTTAGGGAGTAAAAATAAATAATTAAGTAAATAAATAATTTGTGTACAATTAAGTTTAGGGTAACCATTTTAACAGATGATGTAGGATAATATTATTTTCGTTATACGTAATCGACTGCCACATCCGTTTTTTTTTTCAAGAATCTTATTTTAGGTTTTATCTAATTTTCCCTTTTAAAAATAAAATAAAATTGGTGATGACTCTATTTTTCGTAGAGAAACTGAACACGATAGATGACGACTATGCTGGGGACTTTTGAGAGTCAATCCCAATCTAATTAATTATATATAATTTTATTTATTTATTTGTTATTTTATTTATATTACCCCTATTGTTTTATTTATTTTATTTATATTACCCCTATTGTAAAATGCTCATATAGCGCCTTTTATATAGTCTTTCTATAAGCGTTGTAAAAGGATTATAAGGCGCTTTTTATAGTCTTCTAAAGCGCTTTTTGTGGAAGCACTGTAATAGGTTATGACTTTTTGAAGTACTTTTTGGACAAGCAATGTAAAAGGGTTTTTAAGTAAACTGTTATTAAGAAAACGCTTCATTTTCTTCTTCATTACATACTCTCCCTACGAACTTGGTAGTGCGAAACCTCTTCATTACGTACTTTCCATCTTCATTGCTCTCCATATGAACCTTATTGACCCTCTTCTCCCTAGTGTGAATCCTCTCATCATGAACCCTCTCAATACAAACTCTATTAATACTCTTGTAACTAGTGCGTCGTCTTCACACTCTTCCCAATCATTTCTACTTAAGCGAAGTCGTAACCCCAAACACAATGATTGTTATTGTCAGGTATTGTATTTATCAATTTGTTGTTGTCACTAAACTGGATGTTGAACTTATATTGCTACTTAGACTTGTACTAGCATTGAACTTATACTACTACTTATACCTGTCATATGTTGAGCTTATATTAAACCGAACTGAACTTATAATTATACTGTGTGAAATGTGTAGATAAATGGATTCGAATAATGATTTATCTCGTCAAAATGATGAAGTTGTCAATACTAATAGTTATGAAAACAAAGTTAAACGTGAGACAACTATTATGAAAAAGGTCATCAAAGCAAGAGGTAAGAAAAACACATATTTGTGGCCAACTTTATAAATATTTTGTGGCCGAATAAAACCCTCACAAATTTGTGACCGAAAAAGCCCTCACAAAGGCTAAAATTGAAATTGGTCATCTTTTGTGGCTGAAAAAGCCCTCACAAATTTTTAAATTTTTAATTGGATTTTGTGGCTGCCTAAGCCCTCACAAAATCACAACATTGTGATTTTGAGAGGGCTTAGGCAGCCACAAAATCCAGTTAAATATTTCGGGATTTTGTGAGGGCTTTTACAGCCACAAAGGATTAATTTTGTGAGGGCCAAATCCGTCACAAATGCTTGAAAAGACCAGGGTATTTGTGGCGGCCTATGCCGCCACAAAGGATTGGGGACGTGGCTTTACTGGCTGCAAAGGCCGCCACAAAGGGAGCCCAAATCCAGTTGGATTTTTTGGCCGCTCAGGCCGTCACAAGTGGATGAGACAGTTACCCTTACTGGCGGCAAAGGCCGCCACAAATTCTTTTGTAGCCGTTGGCTTTATTAGCAGCAAAGGCCGCCACAAACTCCTTGTAGCCGTTGGCATTGTGGCTGCTTAGGCCGCCACAAATGCCTAATGCGAATTCTATATATATCTCTCATCTTCCTAATTCATTTTCACAATCCAACTTCTCTCTAAAACTTATTTCTTACTATTCTCTCCTCCTTCTCTCTACACAAAATTACTCTTCATATAAATTTGGTAAGTTTAAATTATATTATGTATGTAATTTTATAATTTTATTTTTTAATATGATATAACTAATTAATGTTATTGATTTTTATTTTTATAGTGGTTGTTAATTATTTCGAAGACTTGCAAGCATCGTACGTGAGTGAAAGCTTGAAGTCAGACGCTACTCGGTATTCAAGTTAGTATTTTATATATTTTAAATTTAGATTAGTATATATATATTATTTTTAAAATATAGATTAGTAATATATATATTTAGATTAGTTTTATAAATTTATTTTTAAAAAAATAGTAATTATGTTGTTTACATATTAATATATGATAAATTAAAGTTTCAAACCACGGTTAAAATATATTGGTTTTAATATAATTATTATTTAAAAAAACATTATTAAAATTGATAATATTATTATTTTTTGTTTTAAATAAGTCTTGATTATTAGTGTTGATTTTTAAAAAAACATCATTTACAATTTTATATAGGTTTGTATAATGATATAGTCTTGATTAATAATTTATTATATTGTTTGAAAATTAATTAATATATAATCCCCTAATTAATTGACATATATATCAAAGTTATTGATTTTAAAAAAACATTATTAAAATTTATCATATTAATTATTATTTTTTGTTATAAGTATTAATATGTTATTATATTATTTATAATTTATTATATTGTTGGCAAATTAATATATATATATATATATATAATGTTTATTTAATTATTATTTTTTTGTTAGTATTGATATATATTTTATTATTGTATTCGGTATATATTTTATTATTGTATTGATAATAATATATTATATTGTGTGCAAATGCATGCTCCCCTAATTGACATATAAATATGTCAAAATTTATAATAATGCTTTTGAAAAATAAAGCAATTAATATATAAAACATCGATATATATATATATATATATATATAAAGCAACTATGGATTTAGACCGTAGTTGGATGTACGATAGGAATTTTCCCGGAAGAAAGGGTCTTAAACAACGTTTTGTTAACAAGGTCGAAGACTTTCTCAATTTTGCGAGAGTGCAAAAAATTGTCCAAGATGAAGGGGGAATGAGATGTCCATGTTGTTTATGTCGATGTAGACGGTTTAAAAGTGAAGATAAAATAAGAGTGCATTTGTATGCAGACGGATTTATGCCTAACTACTGGATTTGGACTAATCATGGAGAAGAGTCTCCGGTCGCGCCTAATACTAGTACATATTTGGAGAATTATAACATAGGTCCTTCAAGTAGTACTAACATGTTAGGTATAGATTATTATAACTATCAACACTTTGAGGCGATGAATGATATGATCTCGGATGCTGTTGGGGTTAATTTGTCATTCAATGAAGATCAATATGATGATACCGATGGACTTCCCAATGAAGAGGCTCAGAGATTTTATGGTCTTTTGAAAGAGACAAATAAACCATTGTTTGAAGGTTCTTCAAACTCAAAGTTATCAATGTGTATTAGACTGTTAGGTCTAAAGTCTCAATTTCATGTTCCTGATTTAGCTTTGGATTTGATGACTAAAATGATGCTAGACGCAACACCTATGAGAGATGGTTTGCCACAAAGTTATTACGATGCGAAACGGTTAGTGTCAAAGTTAGGATTAGGTGTCAAGAGGATTGATTGTTGTGTTAAAGGTTGCATGTTGTATTATGACAATGAATTTGGTATGAATGATGCAAACTTAGTTGAATGCAAGTTTTGTCAAGAACCAAGGTATCACCAAAGGAATAACTCAAGGGTAAGTAAGGGAAAATCAATTCCAAGGAAAGCAATGTTTTACCTCCCTATTGTATCAAGATTGCAAAGATTGTTTGTATCAATACAAACTGCAGGAAA
The DNA here is from genome assembly GCA_037974875.1 of Cicer bijugum. NCBI lineage: Eukaryota > Viridiplantae > Streptophyta > Magnoliopsida > Fabales > Fabaceae > Cicer > Cicer bijugum. Next base: position 3,683,749 of record JBBPBT010000217.1, read on the forward strand.
AATGACGTGGCATTATGAGAATAGAAGAAATTCAACCGAGTTGCGACATCCTTCTGATGGTCAGGCATGGAAACACTTTGATCAAATACTTCCTGATTTTGCGTCAGATCCACGCAATGCAAGACTTGGATTATCCTCAGATGGATTTACGCCTTACACACAAGCATCGTCTACTCCTTATTCTTGTTGGCCGGTTATTGTTACTCCTTACAATCTTCCTCCTGATATGTGTATGTCTAAACCATATATGTTCTTAGTTGCTGTGATACCAGGTCCTTCTAATCCTACAACTGGTATTGATATGTATTTACAACCTTTGATTGACGATTTGAAGAGGTTGTGGAATGGTGTCTTGACATATGATATTGCTCGAAGAGAAAATTTTATGATGAGAGTTGCATTGATGTGGACCATTAATGATTTCCCCGCTTATGGGATGTTGTCAGGATGGGGCACCCATGGTAAACTAGCTTGTCCTATTTGTATGGAAGATACGAAAGCATTTACTTTAAAATTTGGTAGGAAGGCAACGTGGTTTGACTCGCATCGTAGGTTTTTACCTGCTGATCATGCATTTAGAAGGAACAAAGCTGCATTTATGAAGGGATATGCAGAAAGTCTAGGACCCCCAATGAAATTGACATCAGAACAAGTTTGGAATAAAGTAAAAGATATGCCAAAGGTACATATTGTTAATGGTGTGGCTTGTAAACCACAAGGTTACGGACAATGGCACAATTGGACAAAAAGATGTATTTTTTGGGATCTACCGTATTGGAAAGATAATCTTTTGAGACATAATCTCGATGTTATGCATATTGAGAAAAATTTCTTTGACAACATCTTTAATATTGTGATGAATGTGAAAGGGAAAACAAAAGATAATGACAAAGCTAGAAAAGACATAGATATATATTGCAGACGACCAGATTTGTTGTTGGTGGAACAAAACGGCAAGACCCTAAAACCTCGTGCGAATTACACTTTATCTAATGATGAAGCCAAATTTGTTTATCGTTGGATCAAAGAGCTGAAGACGCTTGATGGTTGTTGTTCGAATTTGGCAAGATGTGCTGATGTAGAAAATGGGAGGATGCATGGGATGAAAAGTCATGATTGTCATATATTTTTAGAGTGTTTACTTCCTATTACCTTTAGTGCTTTACCGACACATGTATTGAACCCACTTATTGAAGTGAGTCAATATTTCAAGAATTTGTGTTCTTCAACACTTATTGATAAAGATCTGATCAAGATGGAAAATGACATTCCGATGATTCTATGTAAGTTGGAGAAAGTTTTTCCTCCTGGGTTTTTTGATTCGATGGAGCATCTCTCAGTGCATCTTGCAAGTGAAGCTAGGCTTGGTGAACCAGTTCAGTATAGATGGATGTATCCATTTGAAAGGTGATATATATATATACATACATCCCTTTTATTAATTTCAATATACTTCAACTTATATATATATATATATATATATATATATATATATACATGGAGCTTATTGTACATCTCTTTGGTATATTATAGGTTCATGGGTTATTCAAAACGGTCGGTGAAAAACAAAGCTAGAGTTGAGGGCTCAATTTGTTCATCTTACCTACACCGTGAAACAACACACTTTTGTTCTCATTATTTCAACAATGAAACATTGTCACCAGTTAACGGAAGAAACACTACTGATAGTGTTATACGTCATCCACATGCTTTATCAGTTTTTTGCTTGTCTGGTCATCATGCTGGTAGGGATTTTCCGATTTTCTGGCCAAGCGACAAAGTATTTAATGCGGCACATGTTCACGTTTTGATTAATTGCACTGAAGTTAAACCATACATTGAGTACGTTTCAAATTCCTCTCCAATCTTATTAAATAATTATATTTTATTATATGATTAAATTGATATTCACCATATATATATATATGGTCATCGATTAAGGCATTTTTAAATACGAGACAATCATCTGATGATATACATTCAAATTTCCCATCATAGGTTCAACAACAAGTGCATCTGGAAGAACAAACTCCTATCAACATCCACTTAAGGCACTTACCTATGGGCCCGAGTAGAAGTTTCAAAGAATGGCACACCTATTACATCAATGGATACAAATTTCACACTGAATCTTGGACTGAAGGAAAAGAAACAATTAACAGTGGAGTTTGTATGAAAAGTGTCTCTAATAGTGGTGTAGTAGAAGATTTCTATGGCATAATTGAGCATATTTATGAAATTGACTACACGTTCCTAGATTATGCGAAAAAAGTGGTGTTGTTTTACTGTAAGTGGTTTGATCCATCTAGAAGAGGAACTAAAATCAATTTGATATCCAATACTGTAGACATTCGAATGAGCAAAAGATATCAACGGTTTAATCCATTTGCCTTGGCCCATAATGTAAGACAAGTGTATTATGTTCCTTATCCATCAACTATCAGAAGCAAGCAAGGTTGGTGTGCTGCAATCAAAACAAGACCAACGAGTGGAATAGAAGAAGTTGAAGCAGGTCAAAATGAAGAAGTTGCATTTCAAATGAATGAAACGTCAAATTTGGATCATGTGATTGGAGATGAGACTATTAGTCAACTTTGTCATGAGTCACACATTAGAGAAGAAGTTGATGAACAAGAAATAGATGAATTAGAGAACGATGAAACCAATATTGACTTAACTCGCTCATCAAATGAATATACTGATGATGAAGATGACCAAGACGAAGACAATTAATTAATTAGGCATTATATATATATATATATATATATATAAATATATATTTGTATGGATATCGATATGTATAATATTATATATTTCTTTATTTATGTGAGTGTTAAAATATATTTATGTATGCATATTTCTTTATTTATTTATTTCTTTATTTCTTTATGTATAAAATTTATTTATTTATTTATGTATATTTATTTATTTCTTTATTATTTACATATAATTAATCATATGTTAATTGTACATACACACATATATTATATTATATTATATATATGTATGGATATGGATGATATATATATAGAGAGAGAGACATGGCTTCAGTGGGAGTAGGAGGATCAGGAGGTTCAGATGGATCAGGAGGACCAGGAACTGCGGCAATACAAGGAATATCCAAAACATCACGTGGTAGGAAAAAAGTTGCTAGACCACGTGTTGTTAATGGCCCATCTCTCATGTCGATGCCGACCATTGGTACTAGTGGTGGAGCTATTCCTTTATATTCGGAGGTCCCAGTAGAGCCTTATACATTAAAAGAAATCATGGAACTCGGATGTGTTGATTGCTACAACCGCATTGTCATAATTCCAGAAGGAGATGGGTATGTAAACTATGATTCTTAAATATTTTATTATTGCATATCATATTACATTATTTTATTAATTAATTTTTATATTTAATTTGCATGTAAATTTTGAAGATATCTTCCTTTTAAACCATCTGCAAAGGCAATTGTTGAAGTCATACAAGAGAAATACAAAAAGCCATGGTTGTCTTGGGGTGAGATTAAAGAGGATAAGACACCTCAATTTAGGGAAGTTGATCAGTTTCTACATTGTTTCAAAGTAAGTGATTACATTAATTTATTTAAGTACTAATTAATTATATATACATTTGATTGCTTAATTGAATTATATTTTTAATATTTTTTAAACAAACAACAGACTAAATGTACTTGGAAAAGAGAGCATGATGCCGCAATTATGGCTACATTTGACCATCGCTTTTCAAAGCGTCTCTCATTACGCACGTAATAAGGGCGAGGACAAAGGATCTAATTGGATTGGTGAAAATGTTTGGACTGCTTTGTGGAGTAAGTGGAACACATATGCTTACAAATAGAAGAGAGAAAAAGTAAAGATTAATAGAGCATCTGAGAGGGGTACTAGTACTCATAAGGGAGGTTCCATGTCTGCTGGAGAAATTAAATATTATATGGTAATTAATTATTATTTATAATATATATCTATTAATATTTATTCAATTAATCATCACATTTCACCACAAACTTGATATTATTTTAATATATATTTTAGGAAAAGCAACTTGGAAGGGAGGTTACTCTGGCTGAGATACATCGCTATCTTCATGTTAATCCTCAAACAAATGAGTATACTGATTCGTTATCAAAAACGATTCAGGTAATTATTATACATTGATAATTATATATTTACACCTTTAAATTATTATATATTAATTATTAACTATTTTAATTTTTAATTTTTGGATTTTTAATATAGGAACAACTTGAACAAGTCATGAAAGAATGGGATGATCATCAAGCTACTCTTCCTCCTACTCTGCGAGCTACTCCAGTGCAGCGGAAACAGTATGAGACTGCAAGTTTTACGAACATCAGTGGTGGCAAGTACAAAGGGCGTGTGCTGGGAGCCGGTACTTTATCATCAACCTTTGTGAAAGGTCCAACCGGCTATATTCAGACTGAGACGTCTTCTTCTTATGCTAGTACAGATCGATCTCATCGTCCAGCGCCGATAGATAATATTGACAAGTTAAAGGAGCAATGGGCAAGTGAGCAAGAAGAAAGGACACATCAGCTGATACAAGCCGCAATTGATAAATTGAATGAGGAATGGAAACAGAGGTTTCAAGAGCAGCAGCAGCAGTTTCAGCAGCAACAACAATTTCAACAACAACAATTTTCATTTCCTCCTGTCTTTCATCAGCAGTTCCCGCCTCGGCTTCAATACTTGCATCAACAACCAATTTTCCAGCAGCAACAAAATTACTCTCAATACTCGCAGCAGCAACAACCGCCTCCAAGTTTCCAACAGCAACACCAGGATCCTTCGAACTCTGCCTTCCAGCAACAGCAGCAGCCAATGTTTCAGCAACAACAATATTTTCATAATTATCAGTATGCTCCATCATCTTCACATCAACTTCCTCAACCTCAACCAAATCAATATCAAACTGCATACCGACCGACAATGCCAACAACTGGGTTGATCATACCAGATTTAAATCAACCTCAGCCAGCTAGGGCTCCCCCTTCGACTACTAGTGGTGCCATTGAAGATGAAATTCAATTTCAAAGCATGATGTCTCCTCCAACACAGATGCATAGTACTTTTGAGAGGCTTCTTTCGTCGGGTATGAATGCAGAAAATAATGATGGTGAGAGTGGAGCAGATCAGACGAATTATAATGATGATTGATGTGATTTTTGTGTTGTACGACATTATTGTGTGTTTAATTAATTTTCACTTCGTAAGACATTATTTGTTAATTTTGGGTTTGTAAGACATTAATTGTTAATTTTGGAATGCATGTTTTATTTGATTTTATCATGATTGCTATAGCTAGCTTTAATTATTATTAATATTATGTTTTTATATATAATATTTATTTTAATATTTAATATTTAATATTTAATATTTAATATTTAATATTTAATATTTAATATTTAATATTTAATATTTAATATTTAATATTTAATATTTAATATTTAATATTTAATATTTAATATTTAATATTTAATATTTAATATTTAATATTTAATATTTAATATTTAA
>JBBPBT010000217.1:3692877-3703500 GCA_037974875.1 Cicer bijugum
TTAAAAATTTTAAAAAAGTAGAATAGTTTATTGTATATTGTCTCCTCCAATAAAACTTGTTAGAGTCATGTATGAAAAAGTTTTATAGGTAAACTTATCACACCTAATTGTAATTAGGTTTCAATGAGATGCGGTGACATATCATATATATGTATCGAGTCATTCAAATTAAAGTGCATCATAATACAATAAAATTTAATAACAAAAATCTAAATACGAGTCATTTTATTAATATAAAATGGATAAGATGTAAATAAATGCATGCATACATAGTCGGTGTTATTGATAAAAAAAAGTCTGAGGAAAAATAATAATATAAGATAAAAATTGTGATTTATGCATTTTTATAAATTTATATATATTTTTTAAATAAAATATTAGCCATCAGAACAACAAATAAGATGACTTATCTTATTCTGGAATAAGATGGTTTGTAGCAAGAAATGCAACAAAACTAAGAAATTGCATTTCGTTATTTATTGTAGAAATAGAAGAACTAATATCTATCTTTTCACTAGCCAAGGCACGTTGGCACGTTTCAGGTCCATCGCCAGCAACCTGAGCATCATAGTTTGCAATTAGTGGATCTTCAACTAACTCAGCCAACGATCTTTTAAACGAATCAACCAACGCACTGTAATCATTAGTTGCACATTCTTTAATGGCTTGAGATGAAGGGTATTTGCTAACCAAACTTTTTAGATAATTTTGAGCTTTTGTGGACTTGTCTATTGCCATCTCTAAGAATAATTTGCAAAGGGTAGTATAGTCTTTTGCTAAAGTTATTTGACGGTTGTCTTCAAAGACATTCAAGCAACGTTTTACGTCGTCTTTGGCAGCATCTTTGCATACAACTTCATACAATTTTGGAGTTGATGTTTGTGAAGTGACATGAGAAAGAAAGATTAATAAAATGGTGAACAACGAGAATAATTCTGTGGAGGAATTCATTCTTTTTGTTTGTGATGGATTATGAAAGTCACTTTTGGGTTACTAATTTATAGACATTATAGAGTCCTTGGTCCATTAAATGTTGGTCAACACTTTGGTTCCTATATATAGACTTCTAGGAATTTTTTTTATTTTTTTATTTTTTTTTATAATTATTATGTTTGGTCCGATGCATCTCTTTGTATAATTGGAAAATACAAACACAATTAATTGTTGAAAAAAAAGTTGTAGGTTGGTCAATTTTATTTATTTATTTATTTAAAATTAAATTTTGAATTACTAATAGACAATAAAATAACGTACGTAAAAGGGATAAAAGGGAAAATAATCATACTTGTAAATATCATTTAAACTAATTTGTTGTTACTGATAATTGTTTTTTATTTAAATAATTTTATTGGTTTTTGCAATGATCATAATAAGATTAGATTGAAAATGTTGATGATGAATTTGAATCTAAGTGAATAATGTCAAAGGTGCATTTGATAATTGATTTGAATTGGACCAAGTTGAATGGTAGAGTTTAATTCTAAAAGTATGTTTTGTGTTCGATGATGGGGTAGTACTAACAAACACCTTGACGCTCAAGTAAATAGTTGTTTAAAGAGAGTATGCAGTAAAATAGAATGAGAAATGTGTATATTTTTTTGATGTTGGAGACACTATTTATATAGACAAAAACCCTAACTTATTGGAGACAGGGTGTAAACGGCGTTGAATACCAAAAATTCTTTGCCGAGAAGAGCGAGAGTAATCGTCCCAACCGTTGAGCTAGGTTTGGCCGTAAGTCCAAAAACCCTAAGACTTTTTCGCAAGAGGTAGTCGTAATCATACCAAAAAAGATTTATTTAATCCATTCTTCTTGTGATCACTACATATTGGTCCCGAGGGAGTTATGTTAAACATGCATAATCATGTCATGTATCTTAAAGTGGAAATAAGACCAGACATTTAGAACACAAACCATGTGTCAATTTTAGCTTCACCTCATGATCATATAATTTGTAAGCTAGCTTCAACATTATGGCATTGATCAACACCATGGTTCTTTATCACATCGACAGATTATAATATTTTGTCTTCGGCAATTTTTTTTAAGAATAAAAAAAAAATATAAAGATTGCCAGCTTGTAAATTATTTTTAGCATCATGGTTTGTCATGTCTACATCATTGGCAAACACATATAAACGCATATATAATTTGAAATGTTGAATAATATAACAAGAATTATGAAGTGCAAGAACTGAAATGATAATGAAACTTAAAGGTGCAAAATTGTAAAAAGAAAAATGATAAGATATTAATAACAAGAAAATAATAAAAATGGAGAGTTGAAAAATGAAATGGAGCTACCCTCTTACTTCTATGAAAAAAGAAATAAAAAAGTTAAATCTAAAATAAAAAAGAGGCAAATCTCTCAAAAATACTCAAAGTGTAAATTTTTCAGCAAAGTTCATCTAACTAAGTGATTTATACATATAGAGAAAAAAAGAAATCAATTTGTTGATTGCTTAGAAAGAAAGAGGGAAAAATGCATTAAACTAGTGTTACTCTTGATTGAATGTGTAACTCAACTATCTCTTGAATGCTTTTGTCTCATCTTTATGAAATAGAGGTTACACAATCGGGAACTCAATTAGCTCCCAAAGCATCTGAGACAAATTGCTTCCACACACAAAAAGTACTCTTGTGCCTTTTTGAAGTCTCATCTTTGTCCTATTACTTGCAAAACGACTTAAGAAAATAAACTTAAGTGTTGTTGTCTAATTAAATAAATATCATGCATCTACATATTTTATTACAACTTAAATAAAATAAATAAGAATGACATAAATTCACGCACTCAATTCTCTTTCTTTATCCTTGAAACTATAAATTTCAAAATTCTTAAAGATTGAGTCTAAAGTACCCTCATAGGATCACATCAATTATGTTGGTAATTTTCTTCTTTAATTTCTTATTTATGCTTACTATTTTTGGTTTTGAATAAAAGTTGTATTTCTTGCTTCCATTATCTTTTTATTCTTTACCTTTATATTCTCAATATATCTATTTCACTGCTTTAATTTTACTATGATCACTTGTGTTATTTACTAAATTCTAATTTTTGCTATTTGTTATATAGGTGGTGATTATTTTAATTCAACCTTAGTGATTATCATGTTTATGACTATAAAATTTATGGTTGCATGATCTTAGACATCAAATGAAGTACTGAATATGAAGCTTGATATTCTTTATCTTAATTGCTATTAGAATTTATCTAAATATTATCAATATCACATATCAATCACCACCTAAATGGGGAAATTACTCCATAGTACATATCCATTCTAAGGAAGCAACACATCACTCATCATTATTTGAAACAAAATATTGCCTTTGATTTAGGCAAAAACAATTTCCATAATTCAAACTTAATTAAAAAAAAATCACCTAATTAGGTCGCACAAGGCTTTACTAGATATCAGTTAAGACAACCAACTCCTTTGCTTCAAAATAATTTGAACTTGGTCGAGTAACAAAGTAAACATTGGCCTCAAAATCATCTTAAACAAATACATATAGTCACAAATAGAGATTAATCATCATAGATACTTTGTGTTCCTATTATTATATATAAAAAAAAAATTGAAAATACTTCCATAATCAAGGTTTTAAAAAATAATTCACAATCAACAAAAACAATAGGTAGCTGTCTATATTATTATTCTCAATTTTATCAAAAAAAAAAATTCACGAAAAAATGTTAACAATTTGCGCAACAAAACAATGTTTTCTCAAAAACAAAATCAAAAATACTATCTTTTTTAATTTTATATATATATATATATATATATATATATCGATAAACAACACATTTTTAGTATAAATCTAAACATATTATCTAACCTAATTCTCTAACTCCGATCTTCTCTCATATCTCAATAATTATTATACACCAACTATATAATATTATAAATAGTTTTAATAAAGTTCGTGTAATGTTATGATTAATTCATACCACAACAATATCAATGTAATACAACTTTGATAATTGCCAAAATCATTAAATCTTTAACGCTCAATGTGAGGACTTGAAAGCTCAACTGGCTGATGGTTACATGTAAAGGGGTCCACAACTAAAAATAGAAACTAACATTAATGTACTTTACACACCCATGAAAGCTTTCCTAAATTAGTAACTCTAATTACCCCACGTCTATAAAATTTTTCAATAGACTCTATGCCTAAGGATAAGTTATTGAGTATTTTTGGGTTAATGGACCCCACATATAGTGAGAAAAAAATTATGAGTCACGTTAATTAATGTCATGTGACTTCTCACACTTTTTGTTTACCCCTTTCATCTTTTTTTCAACTCTATTCCTATTCTCACACCCTTTGTGGTAAATCCTTGTTTTTGGAGGTAGTTGGTTTATAGAGTTCTCGTGGATTGGAAAATATATTTTTTATAGTAGTGCCTATTTTGCTAGTCACAGAAAATATGTACCAACCATGTGACACCCCATAAAGAAGTAATGTGCTATGAGTGCATATTGCACTAGCTAAGATTAATCTTGCCAAAGGTTATAAATTTATATTCATTATACAATGTAAAACAAAGTGCCAAAGAGACTGAGTTTTTCTTCTCCTCTATCAATTTCTTTCATCTATATTCATTTTTAGAAGAGGTGTCGTGTACACGTTTTTGCCTTTAGATTTGCTGGTGATGTCAGGACTAGGAAAACAAAAAACAAAATAAATATAAGACAGTAGTAAAAACGGGTAAAATGTTCCAAAACACAAAAGACATTATCATATAAGTGGTGGCCGATCTTAGCTAAAATATTTGAGAAAATAATAAATACTAACTAAATTATTATAATTAAAATTTATATATATTAAAAATAAAAATTAAGAAAAAAATTATTAATCAAAGTGATACTAATTGTCAATTTTTTTACATCTGTTGTCGAGGGAATTTTAATTTAATATTTCGAGATAACATCAACACAAAATAAAAATAAATAAATAAATAAATAAATATAATAGGAGTCATATATCTCGAATCAAAAGGACTATCATTTATTCTTTTAAAGATTTGAAATCATCAATAGTTGAATCAAAACTAAAGTGATTAGCTATTTTTTTCAAATATAAATATTATATTGTCAACAAGAAATTTATCATCTGTATCTTATTACACCATCTTGTCTTGATTACTTTTTATTTTGAAAATGATCTTTATGTAGTTAGTAGTTGTAGAAACTTAAAAGAGTTAAGATAAGGACGATTAACCATCAATCAAGTAATATATAAGTCTTCACTGTTTTTTTATAGCTTCATACAACTCAGAAATCGTTGATAAGTTTTTCAAATATGGATGACTAACAATATCAAGAATAAAATGTTAGAAGTTGAAATCTCAAATTAGTTTTCCCTTGCTCATTGAAATCTAGATGATAGAATTTGTTGACAAAAGTACATATATTATTCATAACAAATCTTTTATAAATATCTTTAGGAACCAAACTATTGCTTTGATTTAAAAGCTTCATTTTTTTCTTCATACGTAACATGTGATTCAATTCATGGAATTGCCTATCAATGTAATACAAAAGCAATTCACTATAAAGTGTTGGCCTACTATGATGTGATCATTTTGATGATGAGAGCACCTTTCATGCTTTATATCAATAACACTACAATCAGTTGAATTAATATTAGGTTACCTCAATAGCTTATTGCAACCTAGAGATACGACGACGTGAAATAATATTTTATTATTCTTAATAAATGGTCGCATCTCGGAAATGCAATCTTTTATTGGTATTTTTTTGGGTGCTATTTAATAAATATATTTTTATATTATTAATTATATTTATTATTGTTTAATAAATTATAAATAATTAAAAAATAAAAAATACTATTAATAAAATACATTAATAATAATAATAGTAATAATAAAAAATTTAAAAATATTATAAATTTTAATAATTATAATAATATTAAAAGAATAATAATTTTAATAATAAAAATAAAATTATATTAATAAAATAAAATAAAAAACATTCAATTAAAAGAAAAAATACAATAAAAGAAAAAATACTACAAATAAAAAAATATACATAAATTTAAATTAATTATTTTCATTTAAATGTCCTCTAGTTCCACATCTATGCGGTCGTTGAACTCGTCTAGCCCTTTGTACAGCTTGAGGTTATTGTGGTTATTCCTCGTTATAACTTGTCTATGGATTTGTAACACCCCGATTTTTAACAGCGCAAATGTATTTTTTTTTCCTAAACAAATTCATAAAAACGAAGAAAATACTTTTGGATAAATATTTAAGTCATAACACAACGACAAATAAGTCAACATAATTTACAAGCAGTGGAATAGTTTTTGAAATACGAATTCAAAGTATTTACACATCAAAAGTGGTACATGGAACCCATCGAAATAAAATGTTAAGCTGACAATATTGGTATAGGTACAGTCTTCCAAATTAAAATAAACACATCCCAAAAGAAAGACTTCTAGTCCCTATACGTCAATCTAATCTGCTCATTCCACAAAACTATACATCCCGAGTGATCTTCATGCGCCCCGCAAGACCCTCCTAACACAGCTTCAGTCAAGTGTGTCCAAATACATTCCCATTCACAGGGTACTAACCGGTGGGAAGATCCTGATTCTCATTCGAGGGCAAAGCCCAGATTTCCACAATAATTGTAAAGGGTCATCGATCGAAATTAACAAATACCACATAACATTTTTATATTTTCAAATGCTCAAAAGAACCTTTCGTCTTAGCATATTCCTCGAAAGGGTTTTTATATATCCAAAAAAATGCATAAACAATGTTGAAAAATGAAGTTTTAACAAACTACACAGTCGTAGCCGAATACAACTGAGAAAATGCAGGTTTTCAGTTCTAAAATGGCTCTGAATCAATCAACACTTTAAACATTAATATTATCAATTATGAACTCATAATTAACACCAAATTAATCTCTACAAATTCACACCTCAATCACACATCGAATATTCATTAAATCAATTATAAACATATAAATACATCAAAACTTAATCAACCCATCTTCACACCTTAAAGCAATTACGATAAATCACAACAACAACCCAATATGTATATACAATCATCAAAGTATAACAAACATGACTCGCGTGCCAAGCACCCTAATGCAATGCGTATATGCCAAAATGCATGATTCCGAAATTCCAAACCAAAACCCTCCTCGAAGGGCGTAAATCATAATTGTACATGCTCTCACAGACATGTACTAATTAATGAGGTGCCACCTATCACGGGCCAACACGATTTAATAAAAAGTGTATATCGTAAATGTACCGCCTATCACAGACTAGTACAGTTTACAGAGGTGTCACCTATCACGGGTCAACACAATTTACTAAAAATCGTAAATCGTAAACGTACCACCTATCACAAACCAGTACTGTTTACCGAGGTGCCACCTATCACGGGTTAGCACAATTTACTAAAAAGTGTAAATCGTAAACGTACCGTCTATCACAGACCAGTAGTGTTTACCGAGGTGCCACCTATCACGGGTCAGCACAATTTACTAAAAAGCGTAAATCGTAAACGTACCGCCTATCACAGACAAGTACTCTTTATCGAGGTGCCACCTATCACGGGTTAGCACGATTTACTAAAAATTTGTAGTCTATCACAGATCTACACGACGCGAAAATCCCCGCAAGGATAAGATGAACCAACATATCACATGACATCATCTCGTGGCCCATCACGGTCACCACTATCACCATGACCCAATCGCAGCTACCATGTACTATGAAATGCATGAGCATACTGTGACTATTTTCAACACAATCTTTAAGTAAATGCAACTATTAAAAGATTCCCCATTTTTAATACTCATTTAACACTATTGATTTTTCAAACACAACACAGAGCATACTCAAACATATTTATTCACACCAATTTAAATTTCCACAACCACACAAAAATCACATCTCCAAATTTTCATCCACACCTAAATTGAATTAAATACATTTTCCACCAAGTCACACATAAATTTCTTCTAAAAAAAATCATAATATTAATCATGAACATATCAATTTCACCAAACATAAATCACCAAAATTTCCAAACATTAATCACCCATATTCAATCTCCAAAATTTTCAACCATATATCACCACAACAACATTAATATATCAGAGTTCTCACCACCACTAACTCGGTGCCATCGGTCTTGATTTCTTTTCGAGACTCAAGGAGCTAACTACATAAACATGAATATTTATAACAATTTATTCATAATAAAACTAATCAAACACAATAAAATTTCTAAAATTAAATCTTTCTCACACACCTAACTTTTAAAATTAAATAATCTATATTATTTACTTAAAACAAATATTGTCCAAATTTAACATTCACATACTCGACTATTAAAGCACCGAAATATTTGAGTTAATAAAATACTATAAACCTTTTTTTTTCTTTTTAAACTCAACCAAAGAGTAATTAAAAGAGTAACATTTTAAACTCTAACCATTTTTAATTTCAATCTGTCTTTTTGCTCAAACTCTTTAACTTAGTTAAAATTTGAACTTTTTCACAACTTTAACAACTCTAAATTTTTCGTAAAATTTCAACTTCAGTTTAAACTCATTTCATAAAATAACTCATTACGTAACTCAAACACATCAAATTTAATTACCTCCAATTCACACCAATGTAAATCAATTCAATTCCACAACACGCATATAGCACCTCAATTAAATTTCAACAATTCAAACATAACTCACCCAATTTCAAAATTCCACATTTTTACACCTAAACCACCAAATTTCATCAATTCATTTTCTACAAAATCCATAAACAAATCACATCTCAAAAATTCATAATAATAATTATGAACATATAAATCACACCAAACTTGAATCACCACAAACCACACCTCAAATTTAAATTCCACTAAATTACACATAATCACATTAAATTAATTTTTCACAAAGTCACACCTCAAATACATCAAATTTCTTTTCCACAAAATCACAAATAATGTCCTAAATGCAAACTAAAAGTTTGGAAGGAGCCCTTACCTTAACGATAGCTCTAACACGCGATTACGGTACTATAATTAATTTCGGTAAAATTTAAGTTCGTGACGTCGCTTCGAAAATTAGCTCACTAGCACCGTAGCAGGGCAATGATCAACTTTTCCTTATGTCACTTCTCGAAAAGGAGCTTAGATCTAGAAGAAAAATGACGATTTGTATTTGTTGGGTTTTGAAATCACATATATAAACTTGAAACCGAGAAAGAGAAAGAGGAAGATGGCTGACGGGAATGGGAATGGGAAAAATTGCTTCCTTTCTTAAGTATATATATATAATATATATTAAAATAATAATAATATATTATAATAATAATAATAATAATAAATATCTAAACAAATATCTAGATATTCTTAAAAAAATCATCATTACGCCTGTCATCTCACATCACATCACAAATCACTTTTTCAGCAAAATATCTACTCTCGCCGTCATCTGATGGACAGATGAATTTTTCTGAAAAATGTTGCATCTCAGAAATTTTTTTCTTCGATAAAAGATTCACCGTAATTAAATAAAATTATTCATTGACGAATAATTTTTAATCGAGTCTCCCAAAAACTATTTTGGCATTTAACTCAAAAAAATGTCTTAAAATTGGCTAAAAAGCCTCATAATTTTAGCATAAAATTCCCCAAAATACATAAATTAGAATTTAAAATTAAGGGTCTTACATTACTACCCTCCAAAAAGAAGTTTCGTCCTCGAAACTTAAAGTACGAGTAACAATCCACACTAGGTTTGTACTCAAATTCAACATACAAGTCACAACTTGTTTCACCGGCCTAATCGAAGAAAGTGTTGCCTACCCCTTTTCATAGAGTGCTTAATAACTCTACACACTACCATAGTCGGTAAAACTCGTTTGTTCCATTCAATATGTTTTTTTTTTTTGTCTACAATCAACAAGAGATTAAGGATGATCAATTCCTCAATTTGTCAATAAGTAGCCAACAGCCATGATGGTGGCTTAGACTATCTTAACCGAACTGTAATAACACTCTTTGCGACTTGCACTTAAGGGTATTCTAATGCACAAGCGGTCAAACAATCTCCTCAAGCTCCACTGAGTTTTTCCTTATTTTCCTATAACTTTGATCCTATCGACGAAGTTCAATCGCCCATAGCTATGTCACACAGCCTCATATACATCCACTTGGTACGAATCATCCAATCATTACCGCCGAGAACTCCTAAATGTCTCCATGGTCCACAAATTCTCGATTTCTCTTTAGTCGCACAATTACGCCAAACCATTGTGTTCTTATCCGTATGTTGTTCTAATTATAACTCACATCTGTTTGGTGATCCAAGCTTCCTCAAATTTTTTTCGATAACATACCAAAACTATACTATTCATGATACACAAACTTCCTTTCTGCTTAGTACTTCGTTTCAAGAGTCACGTCTCCAGCAAAATCCAACTTAAATTTCATTCATGATTAAGACCTACATTTGTCTCATGCCTTAACACCTCAAATTCACACTTCACTAATCCATCTCCTACATACTTCGCAATTCTGGACAAACCCGAAAATAATTTTCTTACATCTACTA